>VVAS01055037.1:0-12313 GCA_015103295.1 Ptychochromis oligacanthus
TTTGCAAATTAAACACCTCATTTTCATATTTAAAGATAACATTTCAGAAAACATGGAATATTAAAAATTATGTCCCTGAAATTAACTGTGAAATTTAGTTAAAGGTAAGTTTAGTTGTTTGCTAGTAAATACATAAAAAATGCACAGAATTTTACAACAAATATTTTTAAGTAAAGATATGTACTGAGTATATATAGTTTGAGTTTTTTGAATAAAGGCTGTTTATTAAAAATGAATACATACTGTGAGCCAAAAATGATACAGGCCTATCTTCCCTAACTTTCCTTATCCCTGTCTATATTCAGATCGTTTTCACAGAGAGGTTGTTATATGTCATCCAGAGTCTGATTTAAAGAGTTTTTTTTCTTCTAAAACATAAACAAAAACTGACTTTGTCAACTCTTGATGGTATTTTCTATTTTTTTCCCTTAATTCAAAACCAGCTTAGAGGTGCTAAATGTTGAAATTCAAATATATACTAACAAAAAACTTAATTAAAGATGTTTTTACTGAGGTATATCATGATTATGTCTAGAAATACATATCCACCAGTTCAGCACTCACCCAGGATTTGATCTCTATTGACAGATGCAGAAGGATGGTAAATAAAGAAATTGTGTTCAGAGGAGTTCCAAAAGTAAATATATCAACATCTGAATCCTGGTAGGCCTGAGGGGAAAGTAATGCAGAAAGCATTTAACACATATAATAGTTAACCAGTAAATAACTCAAATGATGCTCCATGACAAATCCATTACTGCATTTAATCATAGATCGGACTATTTAAATGTGTCCCTTACCAAATATGGGATGAAGAAGCACACTAGGCTCTGATAGAAGGCATCGAGGATGGAAACCCAGAAAGTTGAAAATCTGTAATCCTGAAAAAACACACACAAGTTTAAATACATATAAGCAGAAACTAATTACTAAAACTAATTAAACTAAGTACGCTGTATATGTTATTTAACACACAACACTTTCTTTTATCAGAATAAAGATCTGCACTACTGTTTGGGAGTGTCACTGACCCCTTCGCCCTGTCCAGTCTTGTATAGCTCAGGCAAACCCAGCAGCATCTCTGCTGAGATATCTTTGTCCATGATTCCAAACATTATGGGTGGTGCAGAGGTGAAGAAAAGGTTAAAGAAAATCATCAGCCAGTAGTCGATCATGGCAGTGCCAGAGAATCCGCAGTAGAACTGATACCAGAACAGCAGGTTTATGTAGGCCTGAGAAACACATTAAATGTAGACAACTAAAAGGTTAATAATTACAGAAAGTTAAGTTAGACAGAAGAGCGCCAGGATGCAGACATAAGGCTCACCACGTTCTTATAGAAGAAATAAATTATCATGTTGGCCAGTCGAGTGTAGCACCAGTGTCCGTGGACCAGGAGAAGTTTTTTCAGGTGTTTGAAGCGCGATATGGCAAAATCACTGGCCATGACGGCCTGCAAATAACAAAAAGGAGTTGTGATATCTTTGGGGCTGTGAGAAATAAGGAGAAAGTACAAATCTGGAGCTAAAGAAATTACTTCCAACCTGCATCCCCTCCTGCCCGGATATCCCAATGCCAATATCAGCTGCTTGGATCATGTTGACATCATTTGCACCGTCACCTGAAAAACACAGAGTGCAGACGCTAATTTAATGCCTGATGCAGATCATTAAAAATGTTTTAAAAATCCACTTTATTTTTGTACAGTTTCAACATGTATTTCTCAAGTTTTGTGTACTTTATTCAGTCTTATTCTCATTACATTTATTCCAGCTTTGTATAACAGTTCTAAGAGAACATAGGGCTGACTTATTATCACATTTTAAGCTGATATAGGAGACCTGTTAGCAAACAGATCAATATAGTGATTACTGATCTGGAGTCTCTTTTAGCTCTGTGTTTGGTCTCTACCTAGCCCTGTGGGAACCAGACAGCCATGTGAAAAGAAAGTTTTAATAGGACTCTCTACGGTCCTGTGAACAACTAAGTACACCCTTGTTGCTTCCAGAGGGATTAAGAGGGTAAGTAGCAGCCAGGTCCTGCTAATCAAATGCATTTGATTAACTGGTTATCAGCAAATGTGACCATGTCTATAGAAGCAGAAGTTTGGGCAGTTTGCTAGTCTGGAGCATTTAGGTGGGTGTTAACACAATGCCACACAATGCCATTATTGGGACGTCCCAGGAGCGGGCGCCCCAGCTAATTCATCCCAAGGTCAGACCATGAAATGCTCAGAGAAACTGCAAAAATAAAAGCAACCCAAGAGCTACATCTCAGACTCTACAGGCCTTAGTTAGCATGTTAAAAGTTAATGCCAGTACAATTACAAAAACACTGAACAAGTACGGCTTATTTGGAGGGATTTTCAGGAGAAAGCCTCTTCTCTCTGAAAAGAACATCGCAGCACGAGATGTTTGGCCAAAATGCACAACGCAACATTTGGTGAAACCCAAACACAGCAACTGTCAAGCACGGTGGTGGAGGGGTGATGATTTGGGCTTGTTTTGCAGCCACAGGACCTGGGCACTTTGCAGTCATTGAGTCGACCATGAACTCCCCTACATACCAAAGTATTCTAGAGTCAAATGTGAGGCCATCTGTCCGACAGCTAAGGCTTGACTGAAATTTAGTCATGCAACAGGGCAATGATCCCAAGCACAGCAGCAAATCTGCAACAAAATGGCTGAAAAAGATTCAATGTGCTACAATGGCCCAGTCAAAGTCCAGACCTCAACCTGATTAAAATCCTGTGGAGGGATCATAAGAGAGCTGTGCACAAACAAATGCCCATAAACCTCAATGAACTAAAGCAACATTGTAAGAAGAGTGGGCCACAATTCCTCCACAACGATGAGAGAGACTGATGAAGTCAACAATTACTTCAAGTTATTGCTGCTAAAGGTGTAGCAAGCTACTGAATCATGGACTGCATACTTAGTTTTTCACAGGACCGTACACAGGACTACCACATTATTTTCATTGTTGATTGACTGATACATTGTAATTACAGAAATATCAATTACTTTGAACTGCACTTTGCTTAATTTTCCTAGGAAATGATCTCACACACTCAGCTTATAATTCCCGTTTCAAGTGTCCAAGTGTAAAGGTTGAGGAAAGTATTTTAGCATCATTAAGTAAAATATGACAAAAGGCATTTTAGTTTCAGCTCATTGTTTCTGAGAATTACGCTCTCCTTCAGCAACCAGCTTTTTTTCCCCTGTGTCTTTGTGAGTCTCTTGTGTATGACCACAAGAGGGCTTTTATCTTGCAAGTGAGTCTACTGTTTGCTTCAGCCAGACAAAGAAAAGCACTCCGTGTTTACGCACCTCTTTTCTGTCACCTTCATATCATTTTTACTGTATTTTGTATAGAATTGAGATTAATGAGGTGTTGATGTGAATGAGTCAAGAACACGTGCAAATCCACTTCTTACTATACTGTACAATGTGAAACAAAACCTAAATTAACATTTCATTGATTTCCTTACCAACGGCGAGTGTCATGACCTTGAGTTTCTCCCTGATCTCTTTCACCACGCTGCTCTTCTGTAAAGGTGTCACTCTACAGCAGAGCACAGAGCGGCAGCGCTTCGCCAGGTCCACAAAGCGGTCCCGCAGGTCCGGCGACATAGCCATGGTCAGGGTACGTCCATCAATCACCAGAGAGATGTTTTGGGTGGTGTCCACGTTACGTGGGTCAGCGCTGTACCTCTTTACTTCTTCCAGAGTGCAGTCCAGGATGGATGTACATGCAATCTGAAAAGCAACAGCTGCTTATTTTGCTGATTTTTTCTTTTTAAAGCTTTTCAAACATGAGCTGAAATTGTAGAAATTTTCTAGTAATTTTGTTGCGCCAGACAAAATAAACATGCTTAAGATGTAATTTTTTTGGCATTTTTAGCAACACGATTACTCCACTGCTGATTCATGTTCATGATTTCTGACTACAAGCAGTTACCAGGCTCTGGTCCCATCAGACTCGTCATTGTTGTGTGTAAATAACTCCAGTCTCTTAGCCAAAAGGAAAGTGATGGGTAAAAAAGGGGGGTCGGTTCTATTTTTACCACACCACTGTTAATACTGGCTAAATTTCATTAGGCATGGTAGGATGATGGTTGTGGGAGCGTATCTCTCAGGTGATCGAGTTACGGTGGTAAAAAAAAAAAAAAGAAAAAGTTCATTTCTAATATGCCTCCACTCTGAATTACGAGAGAAAGGGTATTTCCTCCGAGGGTTGAACATTAGACTGGTAATTAGATATGAAAGCATTAGTTATTGTGTTGAGGCTATCTCACTCCATTCATCATCAGTGACTAGTCCATCTGAGGGGAGCACAGCAGCCCCGTTTGTTTCAGAAAGTCCCACATGTATCCCTCAGGGCCGACAGGCAATTTCAGCCTATTTGAGGCTGGGGATGATTAGACATGGTCAGGTTGTTATGAAGGCTTCATTTCTGAGGTACCAGTTCTTTAATGACCTAAGAGAAGCGGGGCCACACCTGACACCTTATCTTTCTCAGATGGAAATGTGGAGGTTTGACCTTTAGTTAAAATGTAAAAGTGGTCACAAAGGTTCAGTGATTTAAACTGGAGGGAGACACACTCACAGGAGGAGAAACCTGGTGAAGTTACTGCCCAGAAAACGCACGGCTTTTCCTGAATGGCCATTAAAGAAAATCAGTGCTGTCCTCGAAACAAGCTGTATGTGATTCTGTTAAATATAAATTACATCTTGCCCTAATTTGCTTTAAAAGGCCAGTGTTTAATAGATGTTACTGATGTCTGTTAGTTTTAGTTTTTGATGTGTTGCTTAAACATTCAAGGTGGTTCGGAAAAAACAAAACAAAACATGGGGCGGGTGTTTTTTAAAAAAAAATTACTATTGCTGTCGATGTGTTTATAGAATAATTATGAACTTCAAGTAAACAAGTTCAGAATTTAAACATATAACCACAGCATTTACAAGAATATTGTAACGTATTTCTTTTAAACTAAATGAATATATTCTCAGTCTGTTGTTTTCCTTTTCAGACACAGGTGATCCCAATAAAATGTAACGATACAAATGGTTTACATGCCAGAATGAAATCTCCCTCCACGTAGTGCTATTCGGCCAGCTGGGCCATTTAACTTCTTCAACATTTAATATGAAATAATCTCAAGTTGCAACAGGACAAAATGCTGTCAATTTAAAAAAAACAAAAAAAAAACAAAAACAATAAATATTCCATAACAGTAGATTCTGAAAAAAATAGTCTCCTTTTTTCTGCTTCCCTCAGGGAAGGAGGCAACTTGTTCCGTTTACTGAAATCAACAGCAGAGTTTTGGAGTTTTGGAGAATTAATAAATAGTAGTGTTTTACAGCATCACGGACTGCAGGTGGCTATGGTTGATCTTTTCACACCCTGACTATATGCATTATCTCTAAAAAAGCAAGGAAAATGAATGTGTAACCCAGTAAGGAAAGTAATATTTTGTCAGTAATAACCCTGTCGTTGAACCTGATTATGAGTTATCTCTTAAACCCCTAGCACAATTAACTTGTCAGGGTCACAGGATCATGAAGAACCTACTTCAACCTATAACATCCCCCATTTTATGTCCTTTTATGCAGATGATTTTTCACTTTCTTTTTATAAATTTCTACCAAATCATATCAATTTTTGATTTAACTATTTGAAAGGTTTGGTACGATGTCTAGATGCAAGATTGCTTAAACTGATTATCTCAGCACATCTAATTGTAATCTGACACTAATTTATCAGAGATTATGTACTAATTGAAATCACTAAAAAGATACAAGTTGAAAAAAAAAGATTTAAACTTTTATTTAAAGTGTTTTTTCACTTTATTGCAAAGAGTTAGATGCCATGATTTGACACCACTATCATATCTGTGCAGCAAATAAGAAGATACCACTAGTAGCTGAGTTAACCATAAACTAGCCTGGTTATGTCTAGAACCGTCTGCATATTTACCACACAGACAGGTGTTGCTTTAATCTAAGTACAGTACTTTGACTGATCACAGATGCACCATTTTCTCCACGTACCATACAGTGAAGCACCTCTGAGTGTGAGGCCCCCTCACCTTGTCTTTGCAGTCCATGTTTATCACCAGGTCTTCGTCTTCCAGGAGCCTGCAAGCATAGCCAATGTTGACAGCTGTCTCTGGCTTGTCACCTGTCAGCACCCACACCTTGATCCCTGCCTCCCGCAGTGCCATGATGGTGTCTGGGACGCTCTCCTGCAGACGGTCTTCAATGCCTGTTGCCCCTGCAGGAGGACATGTATTCCAAAGTCAGGCACCATTCACACACAGATGTTATCACACAGGTATACGGTAGGCTGTGACTGATGTATTTTTGGCGGATGTGTCACCTAGCAGGGAGAGATTTGTCTCTAGCTGCACAGCAGTGTCCATGATGAGCTCCTCTCTGTTGTCTATAGCAGCCAAAGCGCTCCGTCTGTCCACTAACCAGCGTTTATACACTTCTTCACTCACAACCTGCAACACATGACGAAAAAACGATGGAACAAAGCTTTACTTAAAAAAGCAAATGATGCTGGTAAATATTGATACGTATGATTTTGCACCTTCTTTGTGATGCACAGTGTGCGGAGCCCCTCCTTAGCATAGCAGTCGAGGTGATGCTGAGTATCGGCTGCTATATTCTTTTGATTGCCACTGAGGTGTTCTGCAAGTAAAATAGTTTAATTAGAAATGCAGTTGAATTTTGAGTTATGAAATGACACAGACAATCTCAGCATTTATCAGTTAATACAGATGCATACTGTAAGCATCTAAATGTACTGTTATCTGAACATACCTGCGTAGGGTGTACCAAGTAACTCCATGATGGCGTAGTCTGCTCCTTTAGTGTACAGCACATACTCTTTGGTGATTGGGTGTCGCACCAAAACAGACATTCTCTTCCTGTTGGAGTCAAAGGTCAGGGTGTCCAGCACCTCAAAAACCAGCTCCTCTTCGGACGGCAGCCTCACTGTCACGCTGTCAGGGGTGCGGGCCAGCAGAGTGAAGCCGTATGCCTTGGCTGCATAGACCAAGGCGGCCTCATCTGGACTCTCTGCCTCGTATCTCAGATTATCTGGGGTCACCGTGGGCTTGTCGCACTGGCATGCAGCATGGACCGAACATAATTGGAGCCCGTTGGTGTTAGCCCCTTCTGTTTTTACCGAAGGTTGAAACTGGTCCTCCAAGTCCACTGTGAAGGTACGGCTTCTCTTGGGCTTGCGCTTGCAGGATGTAAAGATGTTGCCAGCATTTTTCACCAGACTGGACAAAGTTTCCAATGGATTATTTGTCTGTCTGGCTTGTGGAGACACACTCACCTAAAAACAGAAAAAATCAATACAAAGCAAGCAAGAACTTAATAGAATAGTTTTAGGAAGACCTCTTGTGACATTACACATATGGCAACACACCAAACCTCTCAATAACAACTGTTAATTTTTCCACTCTGTTTCTTTTTGTGCATTTACCTTTAATTTTGAAGTCAAGGGGGAAAACACACAGATTACACCCATCTGCCAGACTTCAGAACTGCACAGTCCAGAGCAGCAAATGTTCAAATTAATGAAGCCTGCCCTGTTTGCAAATCTCCATTTACTGGGTGTCAATTTAGTGAAGACTGTATTATTTTTATTTTTATTTTTTTTTTTTTAAGTTTGAAGTTACAGGATACTGGAAGTTTTAAGAGGACACATCTTTCATCCATCTTCTCTCCCCCCAGCTGTGCCCTCCATCTCTACTTCCCATCCATAGTCGCAGTAAACTGAGCACTCACCCTCCGTCTCTGAGCTGTTGCCATGGAAACCACCACTGTGTTGCAAATGGCGAGAGCCAGAAAAAAGTCCAGGTAAGGATCTATCCTCTGGCTGCGGCTGCTCGCTGCCCTGCTAATCTGCTGAAGCAGCTTCCTGTCTGGAATCACCTCAGTTTCCTGTTGGAGAAAAAGTTCAGTTGGTTTGATAATTAAACTGCTTTTATTGATAGATTTATTGCTTGCTTTATATTCAGCTTTCCCTGGTTTGACTTGAGGGGATTGGAGAAAATTTTTAGTTGATCCATGTTTAAGCAAGGACTGCAATGAGACAAGGACAGAAGGAAGGGAGGAAGTGTTCATTCATAGGAGCATTCTGCTCTGTTTGAGACGCAGCATGAGGAGTGCTAAAGATGGGCTTTGTGCTTCCTTGCTGGAATAAACACAAGACTTTTTCTGTCTCCGCCTGTACGTCCAAGCCTCTGCTCTCTGCCCCGTAGATAAAAATAGGTGCAGAGTTACTGTACTGTAAAACAAGACGGCGATGACTAATCTATAGTGCACGTTTACAGTTTATGTGACATCACCGGTCTGTGCCAAATGATGCTCAGCATGACCATATGTCCTGTCACAGACACAGGGGCAGCTTTGAGCCAAAATGGATGTGCTCATCACTGACACCTAGCAGCTCGGCCATCTGCAGCAGGGACTGGGACCTTTTGACAGGAGGCCGGGTCACATTTGGGTAAAAAAGTAACAGTTTCAAATCAGTTTGAAATGAGGATTCAGATGTGAAATAAGGCCGAGGGCACACTTCCTTATTTAAGGAGGTTAAATGCATTTTAATTAAAAAAAAAAAAAAGAAGTTTTCAATTCTTGAAGGAAAGAAGGGGAATTTTGTGTTCCTGCACATACATAAGCAACAAGTAAAATGCTGATGACCATTTTCTCATGGCTGCAATCTTTCAGCCTGTGTAACTGCTTTATAACATCAAGACAGACAGAAAAAAAAACAAAAAAAACTTCATCGTACCAGTGGGCTGCTGAAGGCCACATCGCTCTGGGCAGTTCCTGTGACTTTGCTTTTGCGTCGGGTGCCATGGCGACGTGTGTCTTCAGGGTTGGCTTCCTCACTATCCAGGGACCACCCAGTTGATAGAGGTTGTGGACGCTGGTTGAAGATGACCTCGTCCTCTGACTCTGGCTCATCCAGGACAGCCAGGCGGATGGCTGCAAACCCACCCCCCCCCAAAAAAAACATGTTGACACATAGAACCTGCACTGTATGTATGCAGTGTCAGTTCAAGTCCCATTCAAATGCTACAGTGCTGAGGGACTTCAAAATCCAAGATCAGACAGCTGACTGGAAAGACTCATTACTGTAATCTCATTAAATTTTTCTGTAAAGCAGTAACGTAACAAAGTACTGTACTAAATTTATTATTCGTGTTATACATTTAGAATGATGTTGTTACTTGTGCTAAAAAGGTTCTTCGGTGGGTGGATAGAAAGAAAAAACATGAATGCACTTGTGCTACAATCAGCTGTGCAGGGGGGAGGAAAATGTTGGAGGGGTCTACAACTTTTTAGGAGTGGAGATATGAGCATTACTTTTACTTTTATTACACAAAAGGACAAGAATGTGATGGTTAAGTGCAAACTGCGTCCAGGACAAAAACAACTGCTCTATACTGCTTCCAGAACAATGTCTCTCTGTAAACATCTGCACAGAAAGCATGCTAATACAAAGCCAACAAAGAACCCAGAGCAATGTTGAGTATATGCTGACCCAGAGCCTGATCTTCAGCAGGTAACAAAGGCAGCCATGAACAGTCAGGCTCGTAGCATTGTAGCATCCATTTCTACCTGTTCATGTTTCTGCAGTAGAATCACAGTGGCAATCGCTCTGAAGTCTCTTTGGACTGGTTTTAAACTTTGCTTTGTGTTGTCAGCTTTGTGTTCAAGCTTAAACACTAAAAGAAAGATCTTGTGTGCCCTCATTAGTGGGACTGTAGCCCAAGGTTTATACTGTTAACTGGTAATTATGTGACACTGCATTTCAGGACATGTTACAGAGTAACAAGAAAGTCATGTAACGAGTAGTGTAAGAAATCTTCTCCAGGGAGTAGTCAAGTATCCTAATGAATTACTATTTTAAAAAAAGTAACAAGTAATACATTACTTTTTTGAGTAATTTCCCCAACACTGCTGATAATTTAGCATGCCAACGTCTAGTCCAAATATGGTCACTTCTAAAAATCAACATGGCAGCAGCCAAAATGCTAAAGTTGAGTCTTTAAAATGTCCAAAACCAATGGGCAACCTCACAGTGGCTACATCCATGCTTTATACTCTATGCTAAAATCTTCTGGTGAGTTCTGGGAGTGTGCCAAAAGGTACCATGAACCTCAGGTCTTATGTGTAATTCATGAACTTCTAAGTATTAAGCTCTTAAAAGTACTAACAGCATAATGCCTAGAAAAATAAAGCTGGTAATAAACTAATATACTAAAAAACTGAGTCCATATACATATATAACAACAAAATCTCGTCAAGTGTTCGGTAAGTCAGTTGATAGACATCTATGGACCAACCATTCACCATTACATCATCGCTGTCTATTATATACACTGAAGTTTAATCAGTATTTCAAAATATATAAGGAGCTAAAATCAAAAGCACCACAGCTGTCCAAACTGGCTACATTAAATGTCTCATTGAAGATGTTTACCGTTCTCTTTGTGTGCATACTCAGTGCCCATGATGGAGCATCTCCGAAACACCATCTTGTTCTCAGTGAGGGTGCCCGTTTTGTCTGAGAAGATGTATTCAATCTGTCCCAGGTCCTCTGTGATGTTCAGAGCCTTACACTGTATGTGGCTGTCGGTCTCCTCATCGTACAGATCAATGTCATTAGTGATGAAGAAAATCTGGCCAATCTTGACCAATTCGATGGACACATAGAGAGAGATAGGAATCAGGATCTGGAGAGGCGAGGAGAGGAGAGGAGGAGCAAGAGAAAACAGGGAATAACGTGAAAGGTAAACCAGAGAGTAAACAAGAGAGAGAAAATGAGACAAGAGGAGAGAAGATAAGTTTAATGACTTCAAAATGAATAACAACATGCTCCAATCTCTCAGACAGACTGCAGTACCTGCAGCAGGATGATCATGGTGAAGAACATGTAGAAACTAGAAAGACTGGGACTGTTCAGTTGACCGCTGGTTGGGGGGACCAGGTAAGGGGGCACACCAGGCAGCGCATGAAGGCAGACGTAGTGACCTGCATACACGAGGACAGCAGGATTAATCACCGACTGCAGAGCAGGGAGGAAAGCTATTTTTAGCAGCACACCTTCCTCTGTCTCCTGTCTTGATATGTCATTGGGCTTGTGGCCATTTTTTTTTCTTTTTATAGGAAGTTAATGTCGCCTCATAAATGTAAAGGCATTAAACATGAATCATTCTGTGTAGCGATTTTACGGTTAAGTGATGTAATTCATTACTGACCTAGTGCTCCGATGAGACACATGGTGAAGAGGAGAATCACGCAGAAGAAGACGTCTACGTTCAGCCTCCGCTCGAGTTTGCTGCGCTTGTATCTCGGCCCGCTGTTGTTGAGCATGGACTTGGTTTCATGGCCTTAAAGGTAGGAGGAGAAGGCGTTGATTCAGACACCCCACGTGGTCAGTGAACACCAAAGAAAATCGGTATCACATATTAAAATGTTGGCTGTTTCTGGGCCATTTAATCCAGAGGTTGCAGCTTTCAGGTCCTCTCCCGTGCAAAAGTTCTGGAAATCTGGGGATTTATTTTGGTTATGCACATTCAAGTTTTTAAGACAGATTCTTATATTTTTAGCCACTTTTTCACCTTCCCCATGAAATGTCTCAAGTTCTTGGCTACTTGATGGACTCGAAATATCACTAACCTTTCCTCTATCATCACATCCAAATTTGTATTTGTTGTCTTTTTTTTCCAGTTTGATGCAATGCATGCAAAAATAACCATATTTCCAGCTGCTACATAAAAATTGAGTGTAACATGGTGACAAACATCATCGTGTTCGTTATTTTTAGCATGCTGACATCAGCAGATGAGGCTAAAAAAATAAACCCGTTGTGGAAGTGCCAAAAGTTGCAGTTCCTCGAACTGTCACTTGAGGCCAAAAAGTGAGTCAATCCCCATAAACCCCATGTTTTTATCTTGGTTCAAATATGGTTTTGGCCTCTGTAGCTAATTTATAACAACTGTATGGTGGATGCTCTGCCGGTCTGTTATGATGAAAAGAAAGCTGAGCGTGAAAGTCATCTCTCGATTTACCGGTTCTACTGTTCCCAGCCTCATCTGTTGGTGGCGACCAAAAGAATAAGATCGCGGATACAAGCGGAAGTTGTCCCGCCAGGAAGGGTGGCGGCATTAAACCTCAGTAAGAACAAGAACATTAAACCTCAGTAAAGTAGTTGAGTAAATGTACTTAGTTACATTCCAGCTGGTCCTATCCATACTTTTATAATGGTGTTGGGCATA
>VVAS01055049.1:3793-14622 GCA_015103295.1 Ptychochromis oligacanthus
TGCTAAATGTTATTGGCATTCTTTGGTCTCTGGTCACCACGTCACTGATGGTCTCTTCCTGTGTGAAGTGAGTTAGCATTTTGGTTAAATCATCTCAAAGTCAGTGGGATTTTTGAACAGTCTTTTGGTTAGTTGCCAAAAATAAGTCTGTGGTTAACACAAGCTTTAGACATTGTTCTGTTTTGTTCTACAACACAAAATATGTAATTAACTACCCTATTCATTAATGTTGAAACTATTATGTGTTCCGGTAAAGGTGTTTTCCAACCAGTGACTAAAAGAGCTTAAGTACCAACTGGACAACACATTTTGAATCATGTAAAATGGTTAGTTTTAGATGTAAATTGTTGTATATATATATATATATATTTTTAAATTTGTCACATTTGGTTCTAGCCCATTTCTAGTTGCAGTTCAGACCTTTAGGACCCTACCTTAGCCTGAGTGGGAACTCCTGGGTTCATACAACTTGCATGTTTTATTGCTTTTTTTCTTCAGCAGTTTGTCTTTAATCTCTCTGATCTCCTCAGTGCTCAGGCTTCTTGACCCACTGGACTTGTTGCCAGATTTGTTGTTTGGTTGCCATCAGAGCAGTGTAACAACATGCATTATAACTGAGCACGTCTGTCTGCTGGATTCATATCATGTTACACATCTAAAGTGAAAAGACTTGAGTGACATAACACCACTCTCTTCCTAAGTCTGTTGTAAACTTGATCCTTGAACTGGATTACTGCTGATTTTCATCAGCTGACCAGCTGTGCATTTCAGACTGAGGAGGGAAACAGGTTCACTAGCACAATGAATAACCAAATTGGCTAATCATTACAAGTGTTGACTTTTACATCATTGTTGTAGCTTTTCTTCCCTAGAGGAACAAGTCAATAATTCTACACTCAGCCAGCTGGCTTAGTTTACAGTCAAATAACATTACAGTTTGTGTTTTCTGCTTGTTCTGCTGTCCCCAAGTCACCAAAAGTACAATGAACACCTTTGCGACTTGTTTTATTCAGTCCAAACAGAAATACAATCCCCTGTTCAGAGCTGAAGCCTTACAACACGGCTTATGTCACCTCAATAACATTACTCTGTATGTGCTTTTTTTTTTGTTTTAGCATAATAACACATGGCTGGTTACAGTTGTCATACATCTGAACTCACTTCCAGTTTGTGTCAACAGTTTGGAGGTCGTTCAAAACAGTTGGACCTC
Source organism: Ptychochromis oligacanthus (assembly GCA_015103295.1). Lineage (NCBI taxonomy): Eukaryota > Metazoa > Chordata > Actinopteri > Cichliformes > Cichlidae > Ptychochromis > Ptychochromis oligacanthus. Next base: position 5,004 of record VVAS01055049.1, read on the forward strand.
TTTGTGTTATCTGGTTCTCAGGTGACCTGCCAGAATGTGGAGCCATGGTTCTGTTGTTTTTTTCTGCAGGCCAGGGAGTTAAATTTAGAGTCGACCTGCTTTCTGTCAGCCAGATGAATACCTCCTCACCGTGTTCATGCTCAATATGTATTGTGCAAAGACTGTATGGATGGAGTGAGGTGTGACATCCAGATAAGCTTTTTTCACTGAACATAAACATGGGAGTAATCCTAATCAGTGTTACAATTATGAGAGCATCCCTAGAAAGTTTTTGCCCCTGTAAGGGGTTCCTGGCCCGAATGTTTGAGAACCTCTATTTTAAAAGTTTGTTTTTGAGCACAATCAAAAGTGAACACACAAAGTCATGTGTGATGTCATCCACTGGTTTGCCTGTGTAGGTTCCCAGTCATCTAGATCATGCTAGTCTTAAGTGGTTGAGTTAATTCATCCAAAAGGCTAGATCTAGTGATAAATTCCTACTTCATGTTCCTCGCTCTCGTCTCAAACAGAAAGGTGACAGGGCTTTCTCAATTGCAGCTCTACATATGTGGAACCTGGTTAAAGACCTGCCTGTAATCTATGGCATTCCTGGATTCATAATCTCTTGACTATGTCTGTGACTGGTGGTTGTTGTCTTACTTTGTACTTTTGGGCATGATTGCATTTTTTTATATAGTATTTCATTAATTTTTATTGTTTATTATTTTGTACAGGACTTTGGGCAGATTTATCTGTGTTTAAATGTGTTTTATAAATACATTTTACTTACTGTCTTACTTAACTTACTAATCTAACCTCACAAACTACAAAGTCTCATCAAGTTCTTTGGGAATACCTGAATAATAAAGCTGAAACAAAATAAAATGTGTCAATCTCACCTGATTAATGTGTCAGTGTTGGAGTCACCGGATGAAGCAGTAGGACCAGCAGCAGAATGTTTGTGTCATGGGTGAAATGTCCCCCTCACCCAGTCTCACACATACACACAAACACTCCACCATGCTATTTATAGGTGTCACCTGTTGCAGTGTATTTAACATGCAGGGACCTAATGGAGTGTAATGTCACTCTGCACACATTTCAGCAGTAGCTAATGACAAACAATAATGATCCAGCCAGTTGCATGAATATTTATTGTGTCATTATGACTCATCTGAGAGCAGCGATATTTTCACCACAGAGGAGATCAATCCCCTGCGTGTTCAAACGCAGCGAGTCAAAATATCAATGAGAACCTGCTGAAATAATGAAGTGGCTTGAAGAGTGAGGTGACTGATGTCTTCCTCTCCATCTGCTAAAGACTCTCAGGTCTGACCTTTGACCTCTTTGATGTTCATTAACATGTTGATAGTCAAACCGAGACAGTCCGAAGAGCTTAAAAAGGGACGTATTGTGTTCATTTCCAACTGCACATTTTTATTCTCTTCTGCTAGAGTAGCTTTGCATGACTCACAGTCCAAAACAGTCCTTGTTTATCTAATACTGGGCCTTGGTGCAGCCCCTCAGCTCGTCTTTTCTCTGAAACAATCTCTTTCAACTCCTCCACCTTTAAACTAACTTTCTTCTGACTGGCTCCCCCTTACGGAGTGTTGAAAAATAGGTGGGTGGGGCTTCTGTGCTCACTCCTACAGTATGTGCCTGAGATGATATCCACTCTCACTGAGGCCGTGTTTAATATAGAAAAATCCACCAGTGTAACTGTATATATATGACAGAAAATAAGGAAAAACATAATAGGTGCACTTTCAACATGCAGTTTTGCTCATTTTTGTGTATTAGCATTAGAGCACAACTGATACTTGATTTAAGGGGTGAGGTGGTAAAAGTTCCACCAGTGATGTTCTTTATACCATTACATATACTGTAAAGAGAGAGTATGCAAAGGGAAAATGATGGAGGTATCTTTCCAGCAATGTATATCACAGACTAGTAAGCGACTTAATGGGAATGTGTTTCTGCTACTCTGCTGCATGTGCTGCAAATAGTACTGAGAGCATTAGACACAATGAAATCAAAGCTGCTCTGCTGAATAAACTATGTGGCAACATCACTACTATTGTCAATTTGATTTCTGATATATTTTGAGACTTGAAACTAGTGATTAAGGCAAATTCATCAGGATTTTATTTTAAGGTCACAGATCAAGGGAGCAGAGGGCTGTTTTCCCACATAATTCCATACAACCGGATTTCTTTCTGAAAGCAAAAAAGTTGTCCCCTGCTGGCCAGTAGAACGAATGCAGGTTTAAGGCACTTCCACATTAGCTCCGCTCTTTAGACTCCGAAGCTGCGTCCATCTTTTCTCATGAAAAGATCAAAACCATCTATCCATCCATCTTATATAATATAGGGATCATAGACCTCTGAGCTCTACCCAGAATGCCCATACTCTGTCTGGAGTATCACATATGTGCTACTCCAGACTGAAGAGATAAATCTTGACACATAGACATATTTTGCAGGTCACATTTATTACATTATTAAATTAGTTATGTCACATAACTCCAAGAGGGAATTTTATCCTGATGGGATTGCTACATGAGAGCTCAAGTGGGCTGGGTAAACTACCACAAGAAGAGTGAAGTAGGCTACATTTCTATTGTAATAAAGGGGTTTAGATGTTGGGGAAAAAGCTGTCATTTTGAGATGAAATAATAAGTAAACTTATTGTTACTAATAATAGGGTTCTGTATCTAAAAAGAACATCTTAAAACAGTCATCAATTTGTATGAATGTCATTGATGTTAACATAAATAACACATTTGTTTACCACTTATTTCATCTCAGAATGGATGATGTGAAAAATGTTTATTCAGTCACACATTTGTTCAAAAATACTGGCAGTTATGATTATTTAAAAAAAGTACTTTATAATGAAATAAGAATATGACATTAATCAGAACCACAGATTTTAAAAAAAAACAAACAAAAAACAAAACAACATTACATCTGTCTGAAATGACCAGGACCTCACATGGTGCGTTTAGGGTCCTGGCTGTAGAGATCGAGCTCCTCATACAGTATGAAGCTCTTCAGTCTGGGAGGGAAAATGTGCGAGTTCATGATTTCAAGGTTGTTGAGTTTTTTCAGGGTCAAATACTTCCTGATTTCCAGTCTACAGAGGTGCCTGAGGGAGCGAGGACTGCCTGGAGAACAAGGTAAACAATAAAACTTTACTTTATAAAGGTTTTTTTTGTTTTTTTTAAGGAAAAACAGAGGTAAGAGGATCAAACAGAATAAGGGAAAGGAAAGACAACAGTAGAATGCATTATTAAGAGCAGGAAATAGCTTTAAAGTGCTGCTAAAGCTACAATAACAGCAAGTAACAGACTTACTGTCCATTTATCAGCAGAACACAAATATGAGCAAGTATTTGGTAACAGATCCACCACATCAACTTTTAATATATGATATGATATCATGAATAAACTTACTCAGCATTTCACATATCTCAGGCCACTCTTGCTGTTTTTCCAGAGTGACCCTGAGTTTGGAACAGATGTGGACGTGGCTGACATAATCCAGCAGAATGAGGACGACACTCCCGGACAGATGCACGAGGCAGCAGAGGCTCATAAACTCACAGAACTGCAGAGGAGATGCATATCAGAAGGTATTCAATCTTTTATTTGTATGCAAGCATAAAAGAAGACTAATTTTAAAACATTAAAAGATACAAACACATTCACAATGAAAAGTACAAACACTCAGCTCAATGAATGTCAACATTGTTATTTCTAAACTTATTTTTCCTGTCTTTCCTTTCCATTTCCCAGCATGCAGTGGATTTCACAGTTAAAGTTGCAGCTTACAGCTCTTAGAACACGTTCAATAAAACTGACATCACTTTTTGTAAGCGCGATACTGATGTCTCGACACTGCATAGAGTTTATGAATCGCATATGTTTCAAAAATGTGGCTCAAAGCACCCATGTCACGTGACAGGATTTCTTTTAAATGGGGTGGCACCGGGGGGGTGAAGAACGCAGCGGAGCTGTAAAAAACTCTGGATAAGAATTTAAACAATCTTCTGATGGATAATTGTTTTGCAAAGTGGAAAAAAAGTATCTATACTTTTTACGTAAATAAAAGTTGTAATCCTTCTCAAGTAGCTTAATTGTGCACAGGTTGTATATTCAAATATGTTTTAAGTATCTAAAGTAAATGTACTCATGTGGAATGATACTTTTCTGAATAATATATATTCAGCCAATCCAGGTGTACAAAGCTTGTTGCATCATACCCAAAAAGACTCGAGGTTGTAATTGCTGGTGCTCCAACTAAGTACTAAGTAAAGGGTCTGAATACTTCTGTAAATGTGATATTTCAGTTTTGTTTTTAATAAATTTACAAAAAATCCTAAAATTCTTTTTTCGGTTTGTCATTATGAGGTACTGAGTGTAGATTAATGAGGAAAAAAAATGAATTTAAACGATTGTAGCATCAGGCTGCAACATAACAAAACTGAAAAAAGTGAAGGGGGTCTGAATACTTTCTGAACCTAATGTAAATTATAGCTCCCTGTTAGTGGATCACCATGCGACTGCGGCATCACAGTAGTTTGCCTCATTTAGTAAATCTGCCCCATGGCCAATAAAATTAAATACATGTTATTTTCTTATATTTACCTGCTGGATAGTGATCCAGTGTAACTCTATGACCAAAGTAAAATCCCCTCCATCCATCACTTATCCCAGCTGACCCAAAGTAAAAACTAATTTCTGATAATCCTACAGGCTGATCAGTTAATATAGCTCATAATCTTTAGAGAGTGTGTGTAAATCTTCATCCAAGGCAACAACTCAACAAGAAGTAGTTTTTATTACAGCAGTATGATGTTCATACGGGGTGGCTGTGGCTCAGGAGGTAGAGCAGGTCATCTACTAATCGGAAGGTTGGTGGTTCGATTCCTGGCTGTTCCAGTCTGCTCCGGTCTGCATGCCAAAGTATCCTTGGGCAAGATACTGAACCCCGAATTGCTCCCGATGCGTTCATCGGAGTGTGAATGTGTGTGAATGTTGGATAGAAGGCACTTACGTACAGAAAAAAGTGCCTGTAAGAATGTGTGTGAATGGGTGAATGAGGCTTGTGGTAGATCTAAAAGCGCTTTGAGGGCTCAAAACAGAGCTGAGAAAGCGCTATATAAGAACCAGTCCATTTACCATTTACCATTTCAGAGTTCAAGTGTGTGTTTAACAGGCTGTTAAAACTCAAACTATATCAGCAGGTTATGTCATGAAATGGAAAATGCAGTTATAATAATCACATGATCTGTACCACTTTGTTTATTATGTTGATTGTTTTCATGAATGGTCGAATGGTGTGTCGCAATGAATTACGGGACTGCATTTTCTCCTCTCTTTTCATAAGGGATGGTTCAGTGTATCCTATGCTAAAGGAGATAATAAAGGAAGCACTGCAGCTCCTTTCCTTAGTATTTGGAGAATTCGAACAGTTCTTATCATGGCACGCCATGCAGATACTTCCGGGTCACTTCTCTAAGTTGGGAACCTTTTTAATTAAAATGGACTAAGTGGAACACACACAAACCTGATGACACTAACTACCAGAAAGCCTGAAAGTCAACCAAACACATCCAAACTTTGAGGGGTTTTTTTTTTCCAAGGCTGGGAGGTAACTTGCAAAAAACAAAGCTGACTCAGTAGAAGCAGAAGCTGTGTATAAAAGATGAATGTTGTGCCACTTTGATGCGATTACCATCAGACTATTATATGACCATATTTGGATGACAGGGTAGAGTGCTAAATTGCCATTTCATCCAATGCTAACTAGCTTGGTGAGCAAAGTACATCACACTGTAGACACATATCTGATAATTAGTATTAGCATGTAAATATAATACTACAATTTCCCTCACTGATAAAACCTGAGTTTGGATTTCTTGGATGGTCTGTTAGCACAATTAATGAAAGAGCAAGCCATATTATTTGTCAGATATGTGCACTGAAAATGCTCCAAAAGCCACCAACTGTCGTAATCTAGCAGACTGAGGACCCAAATGCAGACTCCCAAGGCAGGCAGAAATAAACACAAAGCGAACCTTTAATTGTAGGTTGTTGCAAAAGTCCAAAGAATCCAAAGTCCATTTGTGAAGGCAAACTAAATACAGTGACTGGCAGGGAGCACACAGGGAAACAGCCAGGAAAATACACAGACGCCACAACAAGCGACAAAAGGAAAAATGAAGCAATATAGACACACAGGAACACACTGAGGGCTAACGAGGGAGATGGAAACAGAAGGTACAACAGATGAGACTAATCAGTGAATAAGAGACAAAGGAAGTAAAACTAAGGATAAAGTACAAGAGACAAAGGACTACCAAACTATTACAGGAAGTAACTAAACATAGAGGCAAAGACTCTAACGCACTAAAACTTGACGTAGAAGAACATGGGGGGAAGCAGTGATAAATAACATAAGCAACTATATAAACAAAAAACTAAACTAAAACCAACCTGAATAAAAATGGAAATAAACTGAAACTAAGAACTAAAGGCTCAAGATATAAAGAAGGAATCTAAAAATCAAAAGTAACAATTACCAACTAGAAACCAAATAGAGCTTTAAATAACAAGACTTCAGTCAAAAAAAACTCAAAACTGGGTGAAGCCTACAGTAGGACCATGGCACCAATACCACAAAACCAGGTACAGTTCAGTGGCTAACATTAGCAGAGGTGAGGTCTAGCAGAAAGTGGTTGGCTACAGGCAGTTGTGTGTGCACTCATCAGTCACACAAAGCAGCCATGGACCTTAATAACTTATAACTTTAACCCTTAATAGATTTTTAATTGGCGAGTTATCTAAACATTCCCCTGTACAGTTGTCATTCAGGGGCAAATTAACAGTAGATGCTACAAATGTTTTTCTGCTCCAGACTGTAAACATTTGGATTTATGTTGTAAAGGTGGGCAGCCCCCAGTGGTCACTTAAGGAACTGCAATTTTTAGTATTCCCATGTTTAGTATTCCCATGTTGGCTTCATTTTCATCCTGGGGCTTACTAAAGTGTCTTTTCATATTCATTTTTGGGCTCATGTATATGCTTCCCCAGACAAGCTGGCTGACAGCATGTACGGCTGAGAAAACAATAATATTTCCCAAAATCCTGAACTAAAAAAAAAGAGCACTTGGCACTTACAGGAATTTTTCCGTCTAATTCATCTGTAGCATCAAATGTGAGGTCATGGTGACAGTGAAAACACCTTTCCACCTTGTAGCCGTTGTTGAGCAGCAGCCTCATCATCACCTCATCCTTCAGGCAGTACTGCAGCGCTGTGGGAAACACTGTGTCACTCACCACTGTGAAGTAACAGTTAACATCTGCCTTGGCCGTGAGCAGCAGCTTCACAATCTCGTAATACTCTGACCTGACTGCCACCAAGAGGCAGCATAATGGGTCGAGGTCTGTCTTCGCACCAGCTGCCAGCAGGATTTTAGTGCACTCCACATCCCCGTTGGAGACAGCAAAGTACAAGGCGCTTTGCCTCATGTCGCGGTAGTTTTCAGAATTTCTGGTGTTCATGCGGTAGTTGACATCAAAGCCAGAGGCCAACAGGAGTTCTAGACATTGTAGCTGGCCTCCCTCTGCAGCAGAGTGGACCGGGCTCCGACCTGCCTCTTTAATGGCCTTCTTAGTGGTTAGTGGGATCAGCATTTTTAGAGCACTGAGGGAAGGAAAAATAATGTCATATAATATTAAAATGTTATAATATATAATAATAAAAATGTTGTGCAGCACTTTGGTCAATGTCTGTTGTGTTTAAATGTGCTATATAAATGAACTGACTTTACTTGATTTGACTATCTAAATCAAGAATACGAGCCAAAAAAATTTAAGTTTAGAAGATCAAAAGCCCAATTTGAACAACTTTTAGAATTTACATGTGGGAGTAAAGTTTATACATCAAATCTAACTTTTGTGAACTTGTGATATGTGAATTTGCTATGTCAAGAGCATTTTGTCTTGACAGTGCTGACCTTTAAGTGAATGGACACTGCTGGTTCTAGCACAGATTTGTGGCCTATCTGAGCTCTAATATCATCTGTCACTTTGCCAGCTCGCAAGTACTGATAATAAAAGCCAGCAGGCAGAAAGCAGTCCTGTACTGCAGACAAAGAAAAGAGCTGTTCTAATTTACTCAAGACAGAGACCTTATAAGGAGCAGAAATGGTACTCAGCCAAAATTGAATAGAAAACTATGGGAGAATTCTATAACCTTAAAGATGTTGGTTTCCTGCCCCTTTCTCCAAAGACCCTATTAATATCTGAAGTGGGAAATATATGAGCCAGTCCAGTTTTTACACTGATGTGAGTGCACAGCTGAGGTTCACAACAGTTTGTGGCAGGAATGTCTACTCAATAACATACAGTGGGCTCAGAAGGTATTCAGACCGCCTTCACTTTTTTCATTTTTGTTATGTTGCAGCCTGATGCTACAGTTGTTTAAATTCTTTTTTTTCCCCCTCATTAATCTACACTCAGTACCCCATAATGAACTGAAAACAAACTGAAAACAGAATTTTAGGATTTTTTTGTAAATTTATTAAAAAGAAAAACAAAATGTCACATCTACATAAGTATTCAGACCTTTTACTTGGTACTTAGTTGACACACCTTTGGCAGCTATTATAGCCTTTTTGGACATGATGCAACAAACTTTGCACACCTGGATTGGGGGATTTTCTGCCATTTGCTTCTTTGCAAATCCTCTCAAGCTCAGTCACGTTGGATGGGGACCATCGGTGGACGGCCATTTTCAGGTCACTTCAAAGATGTTCGATAGGTTTCAAGTCAGGGCTCTGACTTGGCCACTCTAGGACATTCACAGAGTTGTCCCTAAGCCACTCCTGTGTTGTCTTTGCTGTGTGCTTAGTGTCATTGTAATGTTGGAAGGTAAACCTTCGGCCCAGTTTGAGGTCCTGAGTGCTGTGGAACCCTGTACTGAGGATATCACTCAATGAAGGGTTCAGCTTTCCCTCAACCCTGACCAGTCTTCCAGTTCCTGCTGCTAAAAAACAACCCCACAGCATGATGCTGCCACCACCATGCTTCACTGTTGGGATGGTACTGGGTAGGTGATGAGCGGTGCCTGGTTTACTCCAGACATATCATTTAGAATCGAGGCCAGACAGTTCAATCTTGGTTTCATTAGACCAAAAAATCTTGTTACTCACAGTCTGAGAGTCCTTCAGATGCTTTTTTTGCAAACTCCAAGTGGGCTTTCATGTGTTTTGCACTGAGGAGAGGCTTCTGTCTAGCCACTCTGCCATGAAGTCCAGATCTGTGGAGGGCTGCAGTGATGGTTGTCCTTCTGGAACTTAGTCCCATCTCCACACAAGATCTCTGCAGCTCAGTCAGAGTGACCATCGGATTCTTGGTCACCTCTCTCACTAAGGCCCTTCTCCCTCGCTTGCTCAGTTTGGCTGGGCGACCAGCTCTTGGAAGAGTCCTGGTTGTGCCAAACTTCTTCCATTTGAGAATTATGGAGGCCACTGTGCTTTTGGAAAGCTTCAGGGCAACAGAATTTTTTTGTAGCCTTCCGCAGATCTGTGCATTGTAACAACCCTGTCTCTAAGCTCTGTAGATAGTTCCTTT
>VVAS01055078.1:0-12352 GCA_015103295.1 Ptychochromis oligacanthus
GTCAACTGACGCATGACAGAGTTGTAAATATATTAGAGAGTTACCTGCGCAACTGGAATGTCCACTAGTGACAACAATCAGCTGTGAAGCAATGCATGACGAGCACTGTACTATCAGACTGCACTGAGGAACTCATCAAATTCTCATTTTCAGAAACACTTTTGCTTGAGAAAGTGACTGAAATGATTCATGGATTCTCAAAATATTTGCAGATTTTTTTAATGTTGATTGGTTTAGTTTCAAGTCAATTTGTGATATAAAACTAATGGAACATACTGTCAGTTTATAAGCTTTACATATACATAGGTAAAAAAGTTTGGAATCGTGTGATTCATATACTGTATACAGTATATGAAAAGGAGTGTGTCAAAAAATCAAATCACTTAAATTACTTTCATCTAGCTGAATATGGACATCTTAAAGAAGCTAGCAAAGGCAACGTGGCTAAAGCTAAAGCTACGCAGAACTCAGAGCTAGCCACAAGCCACCAGCCTCGGTAAGAGCCTCAGTATGAGCAAAGGATCAAAGCAGTTATAAGGAAAAATTGGCAAGTGAAAAAGAGAAAAGGATTGATGTCCTGTTATCTGGTGAATTTATAAACATACTGGAAAATAATGTAAGTACCTGACATTTGTTTTGTTACATTAATCTGCTGCACTTGTTTTCGTTTGCCAAGGTAAAATATGTCAGGTAAAGGTGGGTGTACAGCAACTCATTTTCAGTTAATTATTTGTACCTCTTTCCAGTAGCAGAGGACTTCATTTTTAGTTGTTTAAAGGAGAGAAGATCCTGTAACTTACTGCAGTTTGGAGGAAATTGTAAAGTTTAAAAAAAAATAAAAAATAAAGTTTTATTTTATCATTAAAATAACATTTTGCATTGAAGAAAAGTTGATTTCTGCTTATATATGCTGTCAGTTACAGTTTTTAGAAAGAAAATTGGAATCAGCAAACATCTGTATCTGCAGATCACGCATAGAAAAAAAACTGCAGTTGGTGCATCTCTAAAAATTGACTAATAACACAATTTTACACCTCAATGTAATGAATAAATACATATTTCTTCAGTTTTGCCTCATTAAGGGTATTTTTTTTAGTAACAATATTGGGATATATTTTAGATGATCACAGAATTGCTGTGTTGCGATAACTTTGTTATCATGGGCAACATATTGTGTTGCTATAGTATTGTGATTTATGCTGTGATTCCCAGTCCTAATTGTAAGGCAACCTTGCAACCTTTTTCATTAGTGTCAGCTGAGGTGTTTAAACCAGTATTAAAAAGGGATATGGGTCGCCTTATCTGTAACACACAAAACACCAGACACCACAGTGTTTCAGGAATTACTTGTTGCATCTCCCACCAGCTCGCTCTCACACATGCCCGCATTCAGAAAAACACACACACCAAAAGAAAGCAATGGCAAATCTCCACACATAAACATTCTTAATAAGAAAATGTTTATGTGTGGAGATTTGCCATTGCTTTTACAGCCAGTCCCATCAACCACCTCTACTCTGCGCTCTGAAAAGATACAACCTTGCTCTGTGCCCACATGCCATGCAGAAAAAGTGCAAAGTGGTCTGAAGTTTGCTGTGTCATCAACATACATTATTACCACCGGTGACATCAGGTAATACCATCAATTTATTCTTTATTCACTGACAGCCATATATCGTATTTAATTTAAAATTGCAGTGAGGAAGCGATTGTGCAGGGGTGAAGTAATCATATGGAGCATGAAACTATACTGTCCTAATTTACAGCTTCTTCATCACCTCTATTCACTGTAGAGGGAATGATCTACAACGAGGTGGTCTGTTTCAGCGGTCAGAGGAGGTCTAATGCATTTGGTAGGGGCTGATAACAGTGCTTCACTTTCACACCAAGCACTCAGAGGGAATTACAGGGCTGCACAGAGGAGAATGTCTGAGTGCTTTAGTTAAAACCAGGGGTAAATGCTATCTCGTGCTTACATACTCCCTGATCCATGCACACTGAGGCTACCTGATCGTTTCAGAGCTTGGTCCATTTACATTTTCACTCGACACGGTCACTCGTACTGTATATTCTGCTTTACAGAAATCGATTGCACAGCCAAAGGCCTCTCCTTTTCTACAGAGCACTGGTCTCCAGCCAAGCCTTACCTGGATTGAGAGATATGAGGATGAAAGGATTGGGTGCACTGAGACCATAGCCGTGGGGGAGAGATTTTAGTGCGGGGTTGAACATGTTCGCTTAATGCTTTACAGAAGATGGGTATGGAACCTCTCTGGGGAAAAGTAAGGCAGCAAATAATGTGTGAGTATCTATTAGCTCTTTGGTAACTGTTGCCTGCCATCTGAGAGGCTGTATGAACCCTTCAATGACTAATCCATCAGTTGAACATAAGGGGCCTGCCACACAGATCTTACTGACTTCTTTCTCGCTCTATTGGTGTATTGCTAAGCCAAGTCTGATTTCTCCTTATTAGGAGTGCCGTTCTTTAAACATGCCTACCCAGCAAGTTCAACACTAAACCCACAAAGGACACCCTGACCAGTTGCCCTGTCATTTTCTCGCCCAGTAACTACTTTCACAAGAGAAGACAGAAACTGAGCCAGCGCTTCCCTCTGTCAGTGTGGCACAGTCTCAGCCAGCGTTATTCATCACCCTCACAGTGAAGGCTAAATATGAACACACATATGAATATATGAATAACTGAACGAGTGGTTATTGTTATTCACCTGCACGCACTCTGCCGAGCCTGCAAAGTCTTTTGTTTGGAGCCTGTAGTTCTGCTGAGCATGGGCTTTCTGACAGAACGTCTGAAGTGGGGCAGAGGGGAGTGGGAACACAGGTGTTACTGAGTGGCTCTTTTACCGAGAAAGAATGACCTGTGTCTGCAAATGCCCCCTCTGTCTGTCTTCGGAGCTTCCTGCTATGCCCCTGTGCCCTCTTTCTTCGGTGGCTACCATGCTGGCATAAAGACCTGCCATTTGCCCAGATGGTGGACAGCAGGGGTCCCCCCACACTTCCTATATCAGTGAAGTGCTGCCCCCGAGAGTGTCTGAGATGCAGCTTTAGCCCATATGCCCAAATGAAAAAATGACTAAAGCATAAAGATGGTCATCTGTGCATCCAAAGAAAAACAGAAGCAGACAGACATACAAAGATATCTGAAGTTACTGAAGTCTATGGGCAACTGCGGCAATCTGCTAGTGACCAAAGCAATCACCAGGAAGTTTTTAGTGCAACACACCCTCTTTGCGACTAAGTTCACCCAGCCACAGCCAGCAGCCTCCGGTAACCACTCGCCAACTGGTCGTGAGATACACACTTTTCTGTAGCTACCGGCAGTTGCTAGGCCTGTTCGAGTGAGGCCTAAACTTAAGCAAGGGAAGCTACTGAAGCAAGTAATCACGTTATTCTGACACTACAAGATTTCTCTGTTCTGACCTGCAAGCCAAATCCCTCTTTAAAAGGCCCTCCGTCCTTCATCCAGATGTGCCCACAATGTTGCTACTAGTGCTGCACAAATAATCCAATTTTAATCTCGATCACAATTTTGGCTTCCCACAATTAAATGAGCACATTTAAAATGCGTGCTCAGTTATTTAAAACACAAAGCAAAAGCAAATCAAGCGCTCCCTAAATCAGCACCTAAACACGTTCCTGCATCAACATGCTAGATGAAAGATATGTCATCCCATTGCGCAATTATTTTTCCAAAGTGGCAACAACTGCTCTGTGTGCAAAACGTTGCAGGGGAAAAAGAAAGGGACTGCACAGCTGTGGAGTACTTTGTTACGAGTTTTATCCACATCCATGCAGGTACAATGACTTGAGTAAAAGACTATATATATTTTTTGGCCATAATCATGCAGCCCTGGTTGCTGCCATTGCTTAACCTTAGCCTGTAACACCTATCTGTTTCGGAAAGGCGTGTAATAGATTATATGTGATTAATGGTAGATGTTAAATGAAGAAATAAACCGAAAAGGAAATTTTGAATTCATCACGGGTTGGTTTTCTCCATCTGTTCTGTAAGATTGTGTCTACAAGTCTGTTCTTTTGTCAGTAATTTGGTATCCTTCTAGAACTAGCATAAAATCTAATGCTATAACAGTATTTATTTTAAAATGTAATAGAAACTAATTGTGTGTAGTTTTGCTCAGTGCGTTAAATGTAGCCATGTATTATAAATTTCAGTTTTAGTTAAAACAAAGAATAGAACTATATGAGAATAAACCTAAATGTTTTAATTGTACTGACTGTAATTAATAACAAACAAATCTAATAAAGAACTTGCTGTTTGCATGAATTATTATCTATGGAGTGAGCACAGTGCATACCATTTATCAGCCCTCCATTTCACTTCCTTTTTATAAGTAATGAGCTCGCAGTGTTGTCTATTGACTATACAGTCTGTTGAGTGGGATGAAAAGCTGGAAAAGTGGCTTTGTGCCTACTGCTACACATCAGGCTCTTCAAGTTCATAATGTCATACTGACACCAGGAGACAGGCAGTGCCAGGGGTGATGCCCAGGAGTGAAGGGAAGGTCAGCGAAGCTTCACAACAGAACTGGTGCTGATGCCACAGCATGTATGGCTCAAGTGCTTGGCAGTGCATCTTAACAACAAAATGTGACATTTTTAGAAGCTGTCAAATTGCAGTCTAAAAAGCGGTCTTGACTGGGGACCAGGCCAGAGCACTGCTGCAGGGCTTTCAATCTGTCCGTAATGGGAAAGATGGAAGAAGATAAGATTCCAATTCAGCCATTTCTGTATGGCCCAATGTGATCACACTGCAATCGGACAGGGCATTTGGGGAGTTGAGAGAATTCTTAAAAAGACAGAATATCTTAAAGTATGGCTTGATACTCACACAAATCCCATCACTGCTCCTAATTGTCCAGCTCACTGAAAGTAAGTGATATAATCTGGGAGTATTACCCACTCTGTCCTCAGTCACAAACGCAGCCTATGTGTCTGCATGAGGAATATGCTACAATAACAAAGAAAGAAACATACATATGGGGACTTATTTGGCTTCTGTTTTTACTTTCTCAATTTTTTTGCTTGTTTCTCATTTTATTTTATTTTTTACCAAAGCTATGCAAGTTCCAGCAGTGTATATGGGATTAGGAGTGATTTCCAACAACACAACAGTTATAACACAATTACGTACAACACAGAAGTCCAATTTGTAACATTTTAACATGTACTTTTTGATGACTGTAACCTATATTTTACATAATCTCACTTTTGCCTTATTAACTTATTTCATCCATCCCACTCAATGGACACCATTAGATACACCTTCCTAGTACTGGTTTGGACCCCCTTTTGCCTTCAGACCTGTCTCAATTCTTCATAGTGCAGATTCAACAAGGTGGTGGAAACATTCCTCAGAGATTTTGGTCCATGACGAGAATCTCCCATTCCATCGCATCCCAAAGATGCTCTATTGGATTGAGATCTGGTGACTGTGGAGGCCATTTGAGTACAGTGAACTTATTGTCATGTTCAAGAAACCAGTTTGAGTTGATTTAAGCTTTGTGACACGGTTATTGCACTGGAAGCGGCCACCAGAAGATGGGTACACTATGGTCATAAAGTGATAAGCATGGTCAGTAACAATACTCAGGCAGGCTGTGGCTCAGTTGGCCTAAAGTGCACCAAGAAAATATCCCCCACACCATTACACCATCACCACCATCACCCTGAACCACTGATACAAGGCAGGATGGATCTATGCTTTCATGTTGTTTACACCAAATTCTGACCCTACCTCATCAGACCAGACAACGTTTTTCGAATCTTTTATTATCCAACTTTGGTGAGCCTGTGTGAATTATAGTCTCAGTTTCCTGTTCTCAGTTAACTTGAGTGGCACCCGGTGCATTCTTCTGCTGCTGTAGCCCTTCAAGACTGTTTCAAGGATTGACACATTGTGCAATCAGAGATGCTCTTCTGCATACCTTGGTTGTAACGAGTTGTTATTTGAGTTACTGTTGCCTTCCTAACAGCTCAAAGCAGTCTGACCATTCTCTGACCTCTGGGATAAACAAGACATTTTGGACTTTCTGGACCATTTTTTTCGGATCATTCTCTGTAAACCCTAGAGATGGTTGTGTGGAAAAATCCCAGTATATAAGCCGTTTCTGAAACACTCAGACCAGCTCGTCTGGCACCAACAATCATGCCATGTTTAAAGTCACTTAAATCACCTTTTCTGATGCTCAGTTTGAACTTCAGCAGCTTGTCTTGACCATGTCTACATGCCTAAATGCACTGAGTTGCTGCCATGCAGCTGATAAGATACTTGTGTTAATGAGTAGCTGAGCAGGTGTACCTAATAAATTGTCCGCTGAGTGTATGTGGCGAGGTGGATAGCTTCTGTGGGCCCATAGCGTATTCACATGATTATAATCTCATTAATGTCGTTTTTAGTAACGGGCATACCTGTGGAGAAATAATTCAATTGCGCAACTAAATGTAGCTAAATTTAAAACAGACAATTATTTATCCATTAAGACTACTGGTCATTACAGCACTAATCCTATGAACACAAGCAAAGCCCTGAAAGCAAAGCAGGGCTTAAGCAGCACAGCCTGATTCCTGCAGCCTGTGTGGGGACACTGTCATGGCCACACATGTAAGATCTAAATTTATATTCTGGCCCCCAACAGAGATGTACATAGATAAACACATATGTCAAAGATAATATAGTGTGCAAACCTAAGATGTAAACATATCAAGCTAAGTTCCAGTTATATTATGCAGATACAGGAACAATGTTTGGCACGACTTCAAGCACCACTCCTGAACAAAAAGAATGCAAAGATAAGAGAGCTTTTTCAAAATTGTAATTAGCCACTCAAAGAAATAGCAATTGCATATATTTGCTGTCTTTGAACAGTTACTAACAAAAAAATAAATAAATAAATAAACTTTGCAGTGGCATTCTGCCAAACCACACCAAGAGGGTATCATGCCTCCCAACTGTCCATGCACATATACACTGTCAAAACCCCCATCAACTATTTCTAATTAATCTTCAGGATTCTTTTTGTCACCCTGCCTCATATAAATGGGCACCAAGAATGGGCCTCAAATACAAAGAAAAAAGGAGAGGATGGAAGAAAGAGATTTCTTGTTTTGTTGAGCGAATCTAAATTCACACATGTTTCTAACAAAAAGCTCATGAGTTGCTGAAACAATACCTTCTTATCTGCAGGAATTGGGAGAAATTTTCGCTCCGTCGCTCTTTTATTTGGTCTGTATGCAACCTGTAGCTACTGAGAACACAGCCTGCAAAGCTGCTTTGTGCTGCAAGGAGATACTGCTGCTGCTGTTACTGCTGGAATCACCTCGTTACCTTTACCCATCACGCCTGGTCTACTAATATCAACAAACTATTGTTTCATCACTCATTCTGCCATTCCTGTGGTGCTGGTGTTAGCTTTTGCTGCCAGTTCTTGTTGCTTTAGCAGAGCAAGAAAGACTGAGTAGGTATCTATTCACTCAGCAGTATAGTATATCAAGGCAAAAATCTGATGAGCATTTAAGGGAAAGATGCAAGAAAGAAAGGAGAGGAGAAATAGCTGGGAGAAGAGGAAGGGAGAGAAGAGGATAGACAGCTATTTGTATGTGGCAGAAGCCTTTTGTTGACAGTCAGCATCAAAGGATTTGTTTCCATGTCCTCTCAGCCCCTGTCAAATTGTCATCAAACCTTCCTGAAATTCAAAGAAGCCTTCCACACACTTGCTGTGACATCAACTCTTTCTCTTTGTCTCTCTCTCAATAACACAGACACACATGCGCATTTCATCTTGAAAGAAACAAAAAAGTCTGCTCTTCAGGGGCTCTCCAAAGACATACTGCTGAACAAAGTGAACTACATTCAGTCTCTCACACCTCTCCTCTCTAACAGATGTTACACTCATAGCTAATGGTATGAGAAAAGGAAGAGAGGTACAACCAAAGAACTGGAGGAGACAAAAAAATGACAAGATGATTGTAAGTGATCCTGTTACTGAACTATTTAGCCGTGACCACCTGATACGAAGTTCCAAAACAAGCAAGGACCACGATATCCAAGCTGCAAGAGGCTACTTACAGTATGTAGCTCTCAGTCTAATTTTTCCTCCAACAACTGCTCCAACAGTAGTTAAGTAATGACGAGAAGGCACAGTTTGAAATATGAGCTCAAAGAAGGAAATGCGTGTTCCTCTAATCTTTTTCAGATAGGGATGGAAAAGCCTGCTCAATGTTGCATTTGGCTGCTTTGTGTTTTGAGTGAAGGATCAGACTAGGAATTCTGACAGAAGAAATATGCTGCCTTTTGAAGTGAAGAGCATTCCTGAACAAAAACATCAACAAGCTTAAACTTGATCTGGAAACAGATTTGTCTGAAAGGTTGCACACCCTTAATTTGGTGAATAGCTGGGGACATTGTCGGTTGAGTCAAAACCACAACTTCGTGGAACACAAGTTGGAATCCACCTGGTGGTTATACAGAGATGTATGGTCTAAAAGTAGAAAGTTATTTAGAGGTGTGAGGGAAAAGTGTGGACAGGATAATTTGATGGCCAGAGGCACAAAACACACCTGTGGTGCAACACAAAGTGCTGGAGTTTGAAAATAATATAAAGGATAACTTAACTTAATCAATTATTGAGAAGAAAAACTAAAAACCTTGCATGCATAATAGTGAATACCCAAGATTTTCAGGACAATCATTTACAAAATAAGCATGTCAACAACAACAATGTTCGATAAATGCAGATGTGCTTGAATTGCATTTGCACAGTAATGCCTTTCTTACAAAATTCTAAACAGAGCATGGTTTTTAAGTCTTTTATTCAACAAACCAGCACCTCAGCAAGTTACTCTTTCCCCTGTCCTGCTGCTATCAAATTTCATCACAATTACAACAATTGACTCTGCCCTGTAACCCCTACCACATTATACTGTATAGTGTTTGTTGCAGCCACAAGCATTTGTCTGTTTCAATTAAAAAAAAATACAATACCTTCATAAAATTGTTTGCAAAAAAAACTGCCTCAAGTACTACTTTGTGAAAATCATTGGAAGTAATAAAATGCAAGAAGCTACTGCACCCTTGGTATCTCTGCGTTTTGTATGAGAATATAAAGGGAACAGTAGATGTCCTGAAGAGATTAGGGTATTTTGAAAGTGCACTAAATGGACCATCCCATTTTCAGCCACTTTCAGGTGGCAATAAGCATTTGCTCACTTGGAGAGAAATAGCCTCCTACAAGCAGTTGTTGATGAAAAAAAGTTGTTAAGATTATGCTTGTAATTGATTTTAAAAACCTGGGTTTTGATATGAATGCACAATTTTAAAGCTGCCAGTGTGGGTGCTAACATATGTTCACAATCCCTAAGCAGATACAATGTTTATCATATTCAGCATGTTTGTTTAGCGGGTTAAAGTAGCATGCTAACATTTGCACAGTGGCACAAAGTGAAAAGTCAGAAGCAACTCAGAGTGAGTACAAATGTGTGGAATGGCCAATACCTTCACCCATAAAGCCATGCCACTACCACGTCTTAAAAGGAACAATACTGTGCCTTCTGCCCTGTGCCAATAACCTGCTTTGCCAGCTATATACAGATACATACAGCATGCTTATAACCTAAACATGTTCTGTCAAGTCTTCTGTAGAAACAACCAAAATAATTTTTTTTTATTACAATAAATCAAAAGGAACAAATCTGAATTTAATGAAATATTCAATCAACCTTAAAACTGCTAAAATGCCAGCTTAATATGTCACTGAAGAGGAGACAGCAATGATGCGTTCTGAGTCTCAACTCGGCAAGTGTTTGCAGTGCTTCATGCCTCAGCAAAGTCATTTAATGCACAGAAACCATAAAAGGGACCTTTAACTTTGAGCCATCACAGGGTTCATAGACAGTGTAGAGTGCTATTGCTGTGACACACTAAAAGTGACCCCCTGATATATCACTGTGGTATTTGGTGTTTGTACACATCATGAGCATGTGATCTGATATTTGCATCCACAGGATTGGACCACTTGACCACTAGAAAGGTATAAAGGGATTGTGAAAGAGCTGTTTGTGAGGTCATCAAATATGATACTCTAGGCTCAAGGCAACTGTACTGACTCTTTCAAGCGAAGACAGAGAGGAGACAACATACAGCGCCTGTCTTCCAGTCAGGCAATATTTGACAGGCTTCGCTTAGTCTCCCTTTTTCTCTCACACCCTCGTACACAAGCAATATACAATGGAAGCTGTTGCGATCCCACACAGACGCAAACATCAATGCGTGCATTCACTGTCAGTTGGTTTCAGAAGTGAAATTATTCCAACTCTCAGGGGTCCTGTTAAGCTCTTACAAAGCCTCAGTGCGTACAGCAGGTAGATTGATTGTGACTTATTAACTGTGAGTGAGCCTAACAGAGTGCATTAAAACAAAAGGAAATGTGATATCCCCAACCATCAAGTGCTTGTTAGAGCTTTAATCAAAGCCCTTCCAAATCTGCATATGGAGTCCTGTTCATGAATTCCAAATGGCATCTTTAAAAACAAGAGGAGACCACACCACAGAGTCTTGTTACTCAAGAGGACCCTGAAGATATTTTACACAGATCTATCTTGGAAACAGTAGAAAAAGAAATTGTTCCCAACAATTGTGGCTCCGGCTTTCATTGTCATTGCCATACAAACCATATTTCTCGAAGGACTGTGGCACACAAGACTGCTCGAATTCTTAACTCTCTTCCTAAATGAGTGTGATGATCATCATTGTCACAAACAAAAATATCTATAACTAATTCATAAGCCACTATCACAATACAGCACCTGACCTCAATTTGATCCAGGACACATGGTGTTTTTGACCATTTGGTGTTAAATAGCAGGCTGGCAGTCAGCACTGAACAGCAGTATTGATGGTAGCACCTCTATTTTAGCTGTGTGAATATGACTGAGAAGTGTAAATCACAGCTATTATGTCATCTGCTCTATTCAGGCACAAAGGAGTGTGGTGGGAGATGACCGTTCCACATGTTGGCCCCAGTGGGAAGCAGAATGACAGAAGACAGAAGTGACAATGAACAGGACAAGTAAATTCTGAAACCCTGCAGAACAAAAATTTAACTTGTGCTGCAGTTTTAATAGCGTAACATTATTATGAGAATTTTACCTTCCACGGTTGTGTCTTTTATTTGGGTATTTGACAAGTTTTAAGGATGCTGCAGCATACACTGTAATGAGCACAAGACCAAAAAGTACGTTACACAGAAGAGAGACACACTTGCGTAGTGCCGCAAGCTTGAATTGCCATGAATCTCTGGTGATGATCACCGTCCAGGACACAGTAGAGGGTGACCACTGAGGAGTCCAACAACAGAAAAGTTGGGTTGATTAATTAAAAAAAACACTCTTATGAAGATTGGAGGACATGGAACCGATCGAGGTCCCAAGCTGCCAAGCACTTAAGCAATTACTGACTGGTTTTACCAACTTTCAACTTGCCCCTCTCTACTGGAGACTAATAGGTCTAACTTATTTTATGTTTCTGTTCACTGAATGTTTACTCAGTGTTAGCTCCAAACAATGTGACAGCATGTCAACTTAAGTGTTATTATGGCAGCATTTTGTTAAAACAGAGGGCCAAGAAGTTGAGTTCCAGTCTGTAAACAGCAGTTTGAAAACTGAAAATGGAAATGTTTCCAGGGAGCACTACAAGTAATCCCAAGTTTCTCACTCATGCAGTGAATATTAAATCAAACAAAAGAAAATGTTTATCTTAGCCCGTTTCCAGCACTACTTATGGATTCTCACCTTCAGTAATGTCATAAGTATGTGTTTGCATTCCCTATATTTGCAGCACCTTTCTGTATTTGCTTTTATTTTTAATGCCTTTTTAGTGCCTTTGTTCTCAAATTGGTAAAAATGTTTGCTTACTTTCCTTGCGTTTTGTCTATTTGCATGTGTTTTCTCAAGTTGCAGTTCACTGAGCTCTCAGGGTCACTGTAATTATCTTTGCTGGCATAAATACATATTTTTTATTTTGTTGATTGCAGTGGCTGCATCATTATTTTAAATATATATAAATATATTCCAGTATTTATTTTTCTAGGTGGTAACCCAGTGAAGAGTGTTCACACCAAGGTCTGTGAGCAGCTGAGGCACTCATTCAGGTATGTGATGCTGCTGCTGAATTTTTTAAATGTAATTTTTCAGGGCTGTGAGCACCACAAACGAAATTCCATTTACCTACATTGTACTTAGGTGGAAGCATATATATCACCAAAACTATCGAAATGGCAAGAGGTCGGGGCATACATGAGAAACAATGTTTTGTGGGTGG
>VVAS01055079.1:0-10433 GCA_015103295.1 Ptychochromis oligacanthus
ACAAACATGCCAAAACCTAAGAAATCAGGAAGGGGGCTAACACATTTTCACACCACTGTATATTGTATATATTTCCTCATGTGCATATATACAGCGATACTATGTGTTACGGTCCACTAAATCTTGGCATTATTATGGTGTAGTGAACATGAGTTTGTAGGTCTTCATATTGTGTGTGTTGCTTCCTGTTCAAGTGTGTGTGTGTGTGTGTGTGTGTGTGTGTGTGTGTGTGTCTCTGTGTGTTTTACTACAGTAAAGGACATCTTGCCATTATCATGCTGCACTGAACTGTGGCAGAGCCCAAAATGGCTCAAAGGTCAAATTAGTTCCATTTGAAAATAATAAGAAATGGGAAAGGCTGTTCATGTGTGAATGTGCATGAAAGGGAACCAAGAAGGTTTATCACCTCAGTGTTAGTTCAAGATGTTTTATGGCATCCATAGAGCTTCTGCAGATGGCAGATGGCCTCCTCTCCTACAGTGTGTTGTTTGCCCCTGTCCTGTCAGTTAAAATAGCTTAAGCCACAAATGACTAATGTTGATGGTTGCGTATCTGTGCGTGTGCTTATGTGTGTGGATATTTGTTCAGTTAAGTGAATGAGCTGTTGGGCACAGTTTCAGCATCATGACATCATTTGCCCTGAGCTAGTCAAGAACATCCAAAGCTGTTTCCCCAGACCAACAATGAAACATTTATGTGTTTGTGCCTCTTAAAAGATTGGTGTAACTATAGAAGACTATGTTCCTCATCAACAGACTGATAAGGCACACATTTCAATATATAAGTGTCCATGTATATGAGAGTAAAGTACAAAATATGTTTCATTGAGCTTATCCAGTTGTGGCTGTAGCCAAACCCAACCCGAAGATCGAGAGATGAAACCATGTTTTTCAAGCTTTATACTGGAACTAGGACCCTAGTCTGAGACCACTTTTAAAGCGGTTTTCACTTTCTCTCTAAATTATGTGTTTAGGTGAACAAAAAGCTTTAGTGTATACAAATGCATTTCAGGATGTTTCCTTGACAACACAGTTAGAGTTCAGTCCCTACAAGAGGTTTGGACTAGGTTATGCAAAGCAGCAGCTTTAATTCAAAAATCAGTACAGAAAGACAATGAAACCAGTGGTAAGGCAGTATATAACAGTGTGGTTTGGAGAAGATCAAGAGGCAATGTTGAAATTATGGAGAAGTCATAGGGAACTTAGCTCCCCTGAGAGACCTGAGATCCCCCAGTAGCAACATTACAGGTTATTAAAAAACAATTATTCTAATGCAGTAGTGAATGATACAAAAAACATGAACTCATTGAAATCTAATCATTTCTAATTATTAATATTAAATATAGGTGGCAGAGTCTGCCCTAATCAATACAGCTGACTTAGTCTTCTGTCTTTCATCTCTAACAATGTGTTTAACATGATTGATCTGAACAGCAATTAATCACAGCTCATGGGTGGCTTTCATGCACTGTTTTGGACACCTGTATGTAATTACTGTTTGTGGATTTGGTGTCAGATCAACGATTCTCAATAGCTAGTCAGCACACTGCTTCAGCAGCTCCTCTCTCATAATTTCAGCTTTGCATAAAGCTTAGTATCCCCTTTGTCTATTGGTATATATTAAAGAATTTACCATCCTTCCTGATCATACACCATTATGAAGCAGATTGCTGCTTTGTCATCCACAAAAACAAGATTTCATAATAGAATGGATATGAGGAACATCTGCTCACACTCACTAAATGGTAAGCTTTTCATTTTCTCTCATAATATTTGGTAGCATGTACATGTTTAGTTCTTGATGGAAAGTTCCTTGTCTTATTTGCCTTGTAGCAAATCACATCCAACAGCACTGTGTTCAGTGAAAGTTGTGGTGTAGGTTGCATCATGTTTTTCACAGTGATCAAACAAACAGGCTACAGCTGTTTCTCTAAAGCCTTGTATTACAACTTGTCCAGCTGTGCCAGTCATCTATCGTTCTTGACAATCTGAGACATGTCTATTCTTAATCAGCACACAAAGGTGTTTCTCAAGAATACTGCCCTTTGATTTGTTCAGCAGTTATATGTAAGACAAACCCAAAACATTAAAAGTGTGATTTTGTTTTCTGAAAGATTTCCCTGAGAGAGCTACATGACGAAAACCTGGTCTCAAAGAAATCAAACAAAAGGTCAACCAGACCTCTAAAATATTGTACAATATATGATGAATAATGATCCAGTTTGTAGTTGCTATGGTACTTATAATTGCGTCACATAATTTTCCTTCGCAGATGGAGTCAAATGAATTGCCTGAGGAAGATACTGTGATACAATCAAAAGCACCAAGTCAGCAACTAAATTCACTATCTGATCTGAGTTTTCAACATCTGTTTCAGGGATGAACTTTGTATCCCAACTGAACCCATTAACCAATCAGTCCAACTTGAGCCAGTCAAACTTAAACAAAAAGCTCAGTGAGGGACCAGAAAGCCCCCCCAGCAGCTGTTATGTCAGTGCTAATTTCGGAGGTTGATAAAATTGTTACTGTTAAAACCCCTCTGATGAGAGGCACTCACTTTTGGCTAGGCACTGAAGCCTCAAGCAGCCCCTGTGCCTGTACCACACTGACACTGACTTTCCCTGCGCAAATATAGTTTTGTAATGGGAATATATCACTACAAGCCAAATTCAAAACCACAATGTCAGGAGTTACATGACACGTGCTCTCACTTGCTTTATCCCCACCCTAGCGTCTGCTTTAATGATAGGCCGTGAAGCATTAGTGCCAAGGGTGTCAAAGTGCTGCTCGGCTGTCAGAGCTCCTCTCTGAAAGTGTAGATGGATATAAAACATGACTATAATTACAACACTTGTCATTTATGTAGAACAAAGCAGAGCCAGAGCATAAGAAGAAACGAGAGACACAGAAAGAGAGACAGACAGCTGAGCAGGAAGAGATATTCAGATAAAAGCTTATGCTGTCTTTACTTTTTGTAAACAAACATTATGAGCATTGAATATGCTGTTTTGATATAGAATAGATTTAAAATGTGCACACAGTTTTCTTGTCCAGGGAGTTTTACTACAGGTGCATGAACTTAAGGTATTAAGGTTTTACATTCCAAAGAAGGAATGTCGAAAATCTGCTGATTGCTATTATTTCTTTATTGTCCTGTTGAATACTGTTAGAGCAACAGTTGAAACTTCAAAAGCAGGAAACTGTAAGAAACGGTAATTATCCTTTACATCAAGATGTCAGCTAAATGACTATCAGTGTTTTTCTGGTCTTAGTGGCCACTCAAAGAGCTTTAGACTAAAGCCACATTCACCTATTCACCCACACACACATTAAGCAGTATTGAAGTCTTACACACACACACACACACACACCAGTGGCTCCAGAGAACACAGCTGAGGGAATATATTTAATATAAAGGGGTGCTGTGGGGATACTGCAACATGAGCTGGGTACCACACTCGCATTCATATGAAATAGAGCAGTAAATTAGCAGTTTTCTTTCTGACATTGTTCGTTAGCAGCAAAGCCAAAAATGGTCTGATAACAAACATAAAAAAGTATGCAAACACTATACAAAGCAGCTGTGTCCTGGCTGTTATGAAAGCTTAATTTAAGTAATGGGGATATGAGCATCAATCCCTGACACAGTTACATTCATGGTTAAAGCCAGGGAATCAGATCATTAACTAACTGTTACTAATAGGATAATGTGCATTTAGGCTCACTGTATGGCAGTAGAGCATGAAAAATTTGTCTTACCTAATGCTGATACACCAAAAGTGTTCTTTCACTCAGGATTCACACAGGTTGAACTTTTTGTCATGTCGTGTGTATTGGCTTACTTGCTATCAAAGAAATAGCTAAAATATTTGCGCTATCATTATATGCACTGTAGGTGCTGCTGCTGAATCTGATGATTCAATATATTTTGATATTTTTGATGGATTCATCGAGAAATCTGAAATTCACCTTTGCATAACCATTTTCCTATGCACTTGTACGCCTGTTTATATGCCTACTGTTTGTTTGTTTGGTGACCATCCACTTTCCCCACTATTACATGCTTTCTGAAATCAAAATATTGTGTCATAGAATATGAAAAATAGCCTAAAAATCTAAATGAAACTTTTATATATTTTTCTATTTGTAGTTGTGGACAAGTAAGAAGGTTCTGGGTTCGAATCCACCATCAGGCCTTTCTGTGTGGAGTTTGCAGGTTCTCCCAGTGTCTGGGTGGGTTCTCTCCATGTACTCCGGTTTCCTTCCCCCAGTCCAAAGACATGCATGGAGTTAGGTTAATTGCTGATTCTTAATTGGTTGTAGGTGTCAATGTGAGTGTGAATGGTTGTCTGTCTCTCTGTGTTAGCCCTGCGACAGATTGGCGACCTGTCCAGGGTGTGCCCCGCCCTCTCACCCTATGGCAGCTGGGATAGGCTCCAGCCCCCCACCGCGACCCTGAATTTCTAAGCAAAAGAAAATAAATGGATGGATGGATGGATAGTTGTGGGCATGCAGGTCTTCTAGGATCCACCAGGGGGTACTGCAGCGCTTGAACCCCCAACCTTCTGTGTAATCCACAGTAAGTTTGAGGGCTTTTGTTCTTTTTATATAGTCATGAATCAGATACAAGGACAAAATATGTGTTGAATAACACTGTGATATGGAATCCACTGCCAAATCAATATGAGTTGTTTTTGTAGTGTATGGCATCTGTGGCAGCTTGGTGAGCTAATTCTGCCAATATGTGCAGTTTTTCATCATTATTATACAAGCAGATCATTAACACTAAATTTATATAATCCTTCTTCTTGATAAGAGCACAATCCTGGGATCCGTTGTCTGAAAGTGTTGCTGGCGGTCTATGACCCTTCACTGTCCCTGACCCTCAGTAAGGGAAGCAAATGCTTCCAGCCAGGCTAACAGACAGATGGACAGAAAGAGCGTAACAGGATTATTTTATGGTGGATGTGGTTCACTGATCTTAATTGTAGTGAACATGGTGTGGCTCACAGCTACATCGCTCCATGTCAATGAGAATTAAAGTTACAGGAGTTCAAAGTAACTTCAATGTTCATCTGCAATGCCCTCAGCTCCACATGGTTCCACTTTCATCCGCCTGCTAACTCTTCTCAGTCTACATGGTTTCCACTGCAGGCCACAACTTACTCATTACGCTGTTTACTGAGCAGGCCAAACATATTTAGAAAACATTTTATAATGCACAAGTGCCTCTAGGCAAACCACTGACCTTCCACCTGTTTTATTAGAAAAGCTCAGTTGAAGGCTTGATGCATAAAGTACTCATATTAAACAGAATCAGGGGAAAACAGGAACGCACATCAGGGGAAATATGATTGGCCCCCCTGGTGCCCCCCCAACCAAAACCATTGGACTTGAATACTGTTAATCTTACAATCCCCAACACCATTAGATGAGAGCTTGGATAGGAGCAGTAGGAATGTAATTGAGTACATTTACTCAAGTACAGTACTTTACTCAGTTTTAAGGTACTTGTGTTTTATTTAAGTATTTCCATGTTATACTGCTTTCTGCTTTTACTCCACTATATTTTGCACATGAGCTTGAAAATCATGTTTTATACACCAGTTTTCTACACTGATTAAATATTTCGGACTAAATATTCTAGCCATACTCTAGCCAGCCCATGACCCTGAACTGGACAAGTAGTTAAGACAATATGTGTGCTTTAATATAAACCTAATTAAAAATAGGTAAATAAAGACAACACAATAGGAGCAACAGTCTGATGCTCAATGACCATCCAATAAAAAAGAAAAAAAATACCTTTCACTTTCATTTTTATTTTAGGACTTCTTTAGATATTACTAATCATTATTTTATTTGTAACATAACAAAAAACTCAGAGAAACCTGTTTATTTTGCACTACCCCTAATTGCCATCAGAAGACAGAAGGATGTGTTTTACATGGTAGATTTTGAATGCCTTGGAACCTTTTTGCAGCAGGCTGGGATATCTCTCAGAGGTGAGTGCTGCGGAATTGCTCGCGGGTTAAAATCAGTCAAGCTGTAGAGGAGAGAAAATGGAGTGAGGAAAGGGGGTTTATGAAACTTGACATAACAAGTAGAGCGTTCCCATATAGTTAGCCCAATGGCAACACTTACGGTGTGTTTGTGTCAATGTATGTGTGTGATCCATGCTGACATTACAGGATCACCCTTCTACTGCAGAGAGGAAAGAACTTATCATGTGAGGCATGAGTTAATTTCTTATCCTATGACTGAAGTTTGGATAAAGCTGATACAAAGAGATTTGTAACAACAATAGAAATAATTTGTGTGCATAATCCTGCCCTATGAGATTAAAAAAAAGACTGTACTTAGGACCTGTTTTGTTCTGGCAGTTTGCATGAAATTATCATGCAAACATCACTACTTTGTGGACAAATTTGGTATTCTGCCCATTGCTATCTGGGTTTTTTGGAGCCAGAAGTGACCATATGTGGAGTGCTGTGAAACTAAGCCACAGAGCCATTGTACCAGTCCGTAAACATGTTTTTCACTGTGTCTAGGAATTTACTTGTTTATGGAGTCAGCCTCAAGTGGCCACTCAAGGAACTCTTTTTCTCACTCACACATTACATTCATATTTTAATCCTGTAGGAAATGAAGAAAACTACAGCACCAGAGTTTTTGCCGAAGGTGGTGCAAGCAAAAGCTAGTGCATCAACACATTTCACAGCTTTCATAACAATCAATGCAATGAACAGTATTGTGCTATGGTTAAGCTTTACATAGTTTTAGAGCACAAAAACTCATTTAAGTTTAGGTATAGATTTTTACGTACTTTAAACAATAATATGTTCTTGGGTCAGATTGCAAACACATTGTGATTTAAGTTTCAACGGGTCCATCAAAGTTGACTTTTGGTTATGAACAATTACCCGTGACTAACACTTAGACAAAAAAGTGCATGTGTTGCCCAGATATTTCCCAAAAACACAAGGGGATCACACATTTCTGTAGACTTCCTTCTTAGGGGATGCATTTCATAGCAACCTATTGGCTACCTGCTATTGTTGGGATATTACAGCCCAAACCAAAGTGCAGGATGTATCTGCCAAACAATTCTGGTGTGATTTCACTTTAAAGAAACAATTTTTTTACTGACTGTTACATCACCTGGATAGGAAGACAGAGACAGTAATGGAATAAATTATAAAAGAATCTTCACTTTATACAAATTTATTTGCAACAGTCATGAGTGAAATGGAAAGTTCCTGAAACGGAAAAAGTTGGCCAGAAATACATATCTCTCCAACATAACACTTGTGTGCATTAAAAAGGGTTTGGCACTCTACCCATCCATCCATTGTCATAGCCACTCATCCAGCTGTGGTTGCAGGGGACTGGAGCTCCACACTGGGCAAGAGGCAGGACCTGGGACAGGTCACCTTTTCATCACATAGAGAGCAGACATACATTCTCCCATCCACAGCGATGTCCAATTTATATTTACCAATTAATCTAACTTGCATAGCTGTTTAATTTATTAAATTTATTAGCTAAATCTAAACAAACAGCTTATTGAGTCCAGACATTCAATCAGCAGATAGAAGTGCCTGGTTTTTAATACAATCTCAAACTATGATGCTATAAAGGCAGAAAGTTTCTCTAAAAATTCTAAATTTCCATCCTTATCTTTGAAGCCCTATTTCCACTTTCAAGTAGTTCAAAATGAATGCTGTGATTCAAGGAAAGGATATTTTATCTGAAGGGATTGAACTAAGAACACAGTATGTCTCCAGAGGACAAAGCACTCCTATTGGATGTGGAAAGTGTTTCTGCTAAAGGGAAATTATGACTGCTGTAAAACATCCTCTCCTGTAGCTCAGCAGCCATTAACTGTTGGATTTAAGCCATGTTCCATGAACACAATGCTTAAAAAGACTGCTGGTTTATGCAGCATGACTCATTCTGGATGGATAGAGAAACATGATGCGTCTTCTGCGTGTAGTATTGATCTGGTCTGACCATGACCAGATTAAATATATCTCCTGTTGCTGTGTGTTGATAGATTGTGTACAGGATAATTTATAAAACTGTGCATGTGTCTGTTTTTCTTACCATTATTATTATTTTACTGTTATTTTACTTATTATGTGCACCTCCTTCACAAGAGGTTACTCCGCTAATATAATCTGATGTAATGTTGGAACCAGTTGTTTGTGACCATACTGGTTGTGTGTTCCTACTGTCTGAAATGACATATAGATGAGTGTCTGGTAAAGCCAGATATGGGCTTACCCACAGAAATGCAGCTGCATCCAGTAACTACTGTTTTTTTCCAGCAGAATGTTTTTGCTGAACAATTTCTCTAGAGCTGCTCATGCCACATGGACACATTTTAACAGCACAGCCACCAGTTTAAATTATAGTAACCTTATTATCTTTATTTACAAATGTGACATCACAAGTGCATTTCACATGCACTTTTGGCTACTAGAGCTTCTTAACTTTAAAATGTGACTGTAGGTTGTAAAAACAACTAGCACAAATGACCGATGGAGTCGTATTTGTGGGGAATAAAACCACACAGGGGCACTCATAATCAAAGTTGAGTCCATTTGGTTGACAAAACAAGATGATGGCCTGGTGTATGGTTGCGTAGGTAAACCATACCTAATGACATGAGTTCCACAGAAGCCATTTAGAGTATGACACTGTGGGCTTTAATGGTGGAGAGATGTAAAGATTTTATAACACACTGCAACACTCATTTTATCCTAAACAGCCACTGACCTCCCAAATTAATCAGTGTCAAATGACAGGACATTGCATTTGTTTACGCAGTACCAAGCAACAAGACATGCAAGGCTATTAGCCAAAGTGACAATAGATTTAAAGAACATCCTTAGGATTTGAAGGAGTTAAACCCTTGTCTTACTAGCTCATTCGCAAGTTAATTTCTTTCTCTTATTGCTGTCTTCCCACTCTCAGCTAATTGTGAGCCAGCAGTTATAACAGGAGCCATTTTTATCTCATAGTAAATAATTTATCAGCTTACATTATTCAACAAGTGTAATAAGTGCAAAATGCTGGTTAAATGAATAATGGAATGGCAATCATTAAAAAGAACACATCTCTCTTTCTTTCTTTCAGTCTAACTGGTAACTACTTTGCATGACTGCAGGGCATTTAGGCTGCCCTCCTGAGCTGTGCTGTGTTTCTGTTCTACTTTATGCAGCATTATTAACTATAATCATATTTACATATTTTGTTCTGAAGCTCACAATTATCTATTTTGCACAACTACTGAGTACAGTATATGTAAATTTTATATGTTCTTTTTCTGTCATTTGTTTTCTAAAAAAAAAAGGCAGACACATTCTCTGAGATAAAATGTTCACAAAAATGATACCATAGGTATTTTTTGTGTATGCTAAACATGAAACTACCAGCTGCCAGATGCCACAAACATCTGGGACCTAACCCTTTGCAAAAAAGTGAGTTTATGTTTTTACACATTGTTTTTGTACACATTTTACAGTAGCATCAACTGAATTGATATATAGTTCTGTATGATACTTTCAACTTTTCACCTGACTTGTGGCAATAGAGAATAAGCATTTTTCTCACAAGTTTTCCTTTTCCTCAAATTGTTTTCACAACTCCTGTTTATTAAGTTAAGACAATGGAACAACAGTTGTTATCTACTGAATCTGCTAAATCTGCGTGTTTATGACAACAGCCTGCAAAAATAACTCTACATGTTAAGAAAAATGAAAAGCCTTCATGCTGTGTCTCATCCACAAGTCAGCTAAACTTAGCAGACTGTGATGTAACTGTAATAAGTAAGACCTTTTCAGATGGGCCCAAACTGTCTAGCTGTGTCATCCCAGTGTCAGACAGAATGAGTAATTATGAATAATCCTGGCCATGGCCAGCTCATCATCACTGCAGGTGAAAATATGACGCTGTCTCCAGTTTTGGCTGCTTGGCCCTGCTCCCTTTACCACTCTGCGCGATGACACAGTGTGTCTGACATTAAGATAAGTCGGCAGAAAGAGACAAATAGTAGATGATGAACAAATGTCCATAGGGAAGGTAAGAGAGTGAGGTTCAAATCAGGTTAAATGTCGAATTTATTTGGATGTCAAGCAGTAAGAGGCCATGTTGTAAATGAATTTGACTTATCTGAAGTAGAGGACAACTGCAGCCAGCACAAGGTAAGCCAAAGTATAATGTCAAATTCTTACCAGGACAATAGCATCTACTTAAGTTATACAGCAGTCAAATTGTGCATTTGCTGCAATTCACCAAATAAGTAAAACAATAAACGTTTCCCTGCTCAAGAAGGAACTGTGAGAGACTCTACTGTCAACAATGTGCAGTAGAATCTAATGAGCTCCAGCATGGATGTTAGCACTTATTTCTCTTGAAAAGGAAAAAGAG
>VVAS01055080.1:0-10254 GCA_015103295.1 Ptychochromis oligacanthus
AGGGTGTGTCTTTAAAAAAGTTTTTCGTCCATTGCAAAAAGCTTTGCTTAAGGGTGAGTCAGGGATGGTCATGATGGAAGGAAAAGCTCTGTCTTTCACAATTCTTACCCCAGATTCAACCAGCCTGTGGAGCTTAACAACATGTATTTTATCATCACCAACTGTCTTGAAAAGTCTTTATTCCATGGAGCCACTCTACTGTCATAAAAGATAATTTCATAGAATTGTTTTAAAGTAAACTACCATTGTTGGCTAACTACAAAACAGACGTAAGGTATCATCAAAGACTGGCATTTTTATATATATATATATATTTTTCTATTTAGAGAAGGTTTCTGATTTTAGTGCGTATAATTATTTTTAACCTGAGTTTTGTAGAAAATATACTTCTTTGACTGATATGGTTTCTGCTTAGTGTTGTAATGTGCCAAGGAAGTAACACCTCACTGATTCTTGAGAAATTTCTTTATTGGCCAAACACCACAAGTGATACCAAATGGAAATGGCAGAGGGTATTAGAATGGAAATGGATAATATTCCCTCCCTCTGAGCTCTCCTGCATCTCATACACTCACATCTCATCTCTTCTTGTTCTCCCCACCCGTCTGGTTCCCTACATGGATCTTATTTTCATTGCCAGAAACAGCCAGCAGTCTCTGCTTCCATTAACAGCTTACTGCTATGAAAACATGAAGAGGGGAGCAATAAACTGTGCTTGGGACCACTGATGCTGCTGCTGTATTGGACAAAAGACACATACTGGACAAAAAAAAGACTGACACTCTAGATAATAATGCACATTTAATTGCCCTTTTTTTTTTAGTTTTAAGTGAATAGACAAATATATATATATTTGATAAATATAAATTATTACCTTAAACGTATTCTATGCTACTAAAGTCAATACATGTTTAAACTCATAAAAAGTCCCTGGCAATCACCACTTACGATGCACTACAAGTTTGTGAGCCTGTCTTCTGCTTGAATTTCTTACTATGCTCTGTATGTGTCATCAGTGTAGAAAAACCTGCAGTCCCGTGTATCTGCTTGACATACACAGAGCAGAGACGCCACACCGGACAGGACAAAGCATGCTGCATTTTACAAAATCCCAAAGGGTTCTGCAGAGGTGTGCAGAGATGTTATTGTGTTTACTTGTAGTATAGAATATGCAGGATTTGTTTGAAACAATCAGATTTTTTTTAATGCTTCTTATGACTAATGCTGCTCCCTGTCTTCACTCTCTCTCTAGATGATTTGACCACTACTGCTTATTAAACTTAGGAGAATCCTTCATTGAATCAGTTAGCAAACAGCAACTAATAAATCCTGCATAGTATGGCTTTAATGCAAAAAATATTTGTGAAAGTTTAATAGAATATATATTATTAAATTTAATGTAAGTACATTATACATATATCACTCAAAAATTAACACTGATGTTTAAACTGGTAATGTATGAGGTTGTAGTAGTGTTATTAGTAGTAGTAGTACTACCATTAGTAGTATTACAGGTATGACCCTTGGACACAAAGGGACTGATGTGGGAATACATTCCCATATCAGTTCCTTTGTGTCCATCATGTTTCTGTCGCCATACCTGTCTTTTATAACTCTCTTCCCATCTAATCTCTCTGCAAGGAAACCAAATTAGTCCACTGAAGCCTCCATAATGGCCAGAAGAGAAATCCCGCTATTTGGTGGTTCAGAATGAGGCATGAGAGCTCACTGTGGGATTCACCACAGTTGCACACCTCATGAAACACCCAGGAGAGACAAACCAATCATCCTGGAGCTGCAGGACCTGGTTTTGGCTGTTGTATATACAGGAAGCTTTATGGTGGGATGGAAGCTGTTTTTAGATGGATTTGGTCTTGCTGGGCACATCATGTCAGCTTTTGTGTTGGGTCTAAATGTGATATACTGCTCAATATACTGTAGCGTATGCTGCATTTTCAAATGAAAACAGCTAAATGTTGGGGAATGTTCCAAAAGCAGATTTTCTGTATCTAGAATCTTGCTATATCCCAAGGGGATGCAGCTTAATTTAAATTTAGACTAAATACTATGAGTATCAGTGTGGAAAAATGGTAGCATGACAAAATGGTTTGAGGAAATGAGAGCTCAGAATGATATGCCTTCAAAACACTTTGGAATAGGCTAGTTACATCAAATGAAATTATGGACGGATCTAAATCTGGTAGTTTAGATGAGATACAATGTAGTTGCTTTTTTTAAAAATGACACTTCATTTTTATTTACCTGGGGGAAATAAATTTATTTACCTCACAAAATCTCAAGATTACCCACCTAAATTACTACCTGAAATCCTTCTGAGTATTCAACAGGAGTGCTAGACATAAACAGTGCATAAAAAGCAAAAAAGAAAACAACAAGTAAAGTGGAACAAAATACCTGTCTGTTTGCCTGGTAAGTCTTCTGTATCATGGCAGGTCCTCCTTCAGTTACAGCTGGGGACCAGGTGAAACATCCAACTGTTCATTAATCACCATCAATTTTCTATTTAGTCTTGTGGTAAAATTACTCCACTTAGTTTCGTAAAACCTTTAATTATAGTTGACTCACCTGTCCAGTACAAGAATGGTTTTAGTGTGCAGGGACTTACCACATTTGCCAACTTGCAAAAGGGCCTTCCCAAAGCCCCAACCTCAACTCTATTGAAAATTTGTGGACTATGCTTAAAAGCTGGGTCCATGCCAGAGAACCAACCAATTTAAATGAACTCTA
This sequence comes from Ptychochromis oligacanthus, assembly GCA_015103295.1. Classification (NCBI taxonomy): domain Eukaryota; kingdom Metazoa; phylum Chordata; class Actinopteri; order Cichliformes; family Cichlidae; genus Ptychochromis; species Ptychochromis oligacanthus. The sequence goes on from VVAS01055080.1 coordinate 2,749, forward strand.
CCAAGTCTACCAAGAAGAGTGATCAAAGACCCAGTCAGAATTATGCCCGAAGCTTGTTGTTGGCTCCCAAAAGCATCTGGTCGAGGTGCAACCTGCTAAGGTACATTTAACGAAATATTAGTGGGGGTGTATGTATATATATGAAACTGTATGTATACTTTTGACCCTGTGTGGATTAGAGAAAATCCAAAAGAAATTCAAACTTGTGCACCCAAGTCTTGGTTTTTAAAGTCATTAAAGATGCTGTACAATTGTTCTACCCTGGAAAAAGAACAGTTCAAAGAAATCATTAAAAGCCCAAAATTACCAGGACATTCATGCCCATGATGAGTGTATGTAAACTTCTGACCACAACTGTAAGTCGAGGTTGTTGCACAATCATAGTTGGTTAAAAGTTCAGGAACTAGCCTTACGCAAATTTGTATACTACCTTAAATTTGTCCATTGGCTTGTTGTTATCTGTCTTTTACTTGAATTTACTTAAATATCTCTTATTGCTTTTACTTTTTAAAATATAATATACACATATTTCTTTTGTAAGCTTTGAAAGTCATGTTTTAATCATGTGACATGTAACCCTGTGTGTTACAAAAAATATGTTAAAGGTAAAGATATCCATTGCATTGAATGCAATGTCAAGAGGTCCAGAAGTGTGGCCCATATATAATGACAAACGCCACCATGTCCATATTTCTGAGATGCAAATGATTTTGACAAAATGGTAGTAATTACGAAAATGGCTAAAGTATATTCAGACAGTCTGTGTCAATCTAAATGTCTGACTTTACTCATCATCCTTAGTACTACAGTGCAGGAATTCACAACCGTGTCTGTACTTTCACACATAATAAATACAGATACAGTTTCTGACATCTGTTCTGATGTTTGGCTCTGACATGCTGTGTGTTAAGTGTCCAGCTGACTCTTGTGCATGAGCTGAAAGACACAAAGTGGGGACAAAAGCAGCCGAGGCCATGAGGAGTTGGTCTCCGGCGCCACCATGCTCACAGAGTGTCACGCTCCATTTGTTGAAAGAGGGTTACGATTTGGCAGCCTCTCAGGACAACAAGATGACCATTGGCACTGCAGTCCAGGCTCACTAACCACTGTTCTGCTAGAGCTGGGCCCAGGCCGTCATTCAGTCATTATCCCTGGTACCACTGTTGCAGTGCCAACATGCCTTGAAACGTACAGTATTAGGCCTTCTGAAACTGACTGTTTATGTAGATGGCAGGGAGTGATAAAACACTGTACTTTTCTGGTTATATAACTTTTTTGGCATGTTTTTGCAGTATGACAATCAAAGCTCCCAAGAGATTTGCACTCAAAAACAGGTAGCAAAGAGAATTTGGCAGTCAGAGAAGAACACAGTACATGATGCTTTGAAGTGTGCACAGTGCAACCTACTATACATGTTATTTTCTGTACATATTTTGGCACTTTTTGGTTTACCAACTTGCAAGAATCATTGCAGTATCCCTCCTGTACCTTCAGCCTGGATGAGACTGGATATTAGTGGTGAGCATCTACATCTGTTCAGTACATTTTCTTCAACTTGGATTTTTATCAGTTTAATCAATTAAAAATTAATTAATTAAAATCCAATGTAATTAATTTGGTGTGTTTTAAATTGATTAATTTAAAACACACCAAATGTGCAGCACAAAAACTCAAAATTGAACTCACACGAATGAATTAGGCTCCTGTAATATTTTGAATGTCCAAATGGCATTCACTGTGTATTTATAGTGTTAAAAGGATAAGCCAGGTTCTGATATCTCAGGTCTGTAGGGGGACCTATCCATGAGAGCAAACACTTAATGGAAACCAATGTCTAATTATGTCACACTGCTTGTATTGTGTGACATTTTGTTTTATTGAGTTCCACCTCTACCTGCAGTTCATCTGTGCTTATTATGAGGGAACTGTCGGGCTTCCCTTCCATAATGCTGTAGGGTATATGTAGGGTATATTCTGCAATCAGGGACTATATACCAGCTGAACATTCCAGTTCAATTGGTATATAGAGGATTTATAGGATCTATAGAATATTCCCCAGAGGATTGAATTGTAACTTTGTATTGATCAAGGCATTAATTTATGGTTTCGTGGGGTTTGGATTTTGATGTTAACTGTACCTGCAGGAAGCCTGTACAAATCCGTTCTCATTCAATGAAACTGCACAGTGGCCTACAGCAATTCTCAAAAAAGATTCTGAATCCCAAAATAGACTTTCCTGAGTGACTCATGTTAAAAATGATTTTTTTTTTTAAACCTCTGATCATCAGTTATATGAAACCAATAAATGAACCATCTCTAGTAGCCCATTCCATTTAATTTTATTCATTTAATCTTTGGAACTCCCTGCAAACAACATTATTATAGTTGTCAAATCTGACAAACTGTCATTATCACAGAAATAGAAGCCATCATTCTGTGATTAAAAGTTCAAATGTCCAAACTGTTTTTGGCCCAAAAAGATTGCATCAGGGCATGAGAACCCTTTTATCAAAACACTCCTTTCCATCATGCTCCTCACTTCTGCCACTGATGTTTGTTTTAAAGAAAGAAGTGAAAAGGGTTGCTCTAAGTGTGCTGTTCCACTGTGCGGGGCTCTTGATGGTTGACCGAGTTAACAAATGCATCTTTGGATGGCAGGAGACACTTAAGGTAAACCTGGCCTTGGTGTAGTTCCTGTGCCATCATAAGATGCTTGAGGTACACAGGAAGTGGCCTGGTTTATGTCCTTTTTAATGAGTATCTACTTTAGGAATGGCAACATGGAGGAAGTGCTTGGTTGTGTTTACATACCCAGGTAACAAATGTCTAAGAGAAAGTACATGAGGAGGATAGAGAGAAGAAGAGGGTGTAATGAGTCACCCATTGCCAGGAACTGTGTGCCAGGTTAACCTTCAGGAAAGCAAAGAACGGTTTGAGGAGAAAAAAGAAGAAAAAAAAACCTGGACATTTGTATACTTTAAATAATGGACCGTAACGACCTAAGTAGGAAAACATTCTGGATCTTCTTTGGACCTGATTCAACATAAACAATATTACAGTTACCATACAAGTGGTTCTGCAGATTTTTAACTAATTTGCTGAATGTACAATACTTGACATCCAAACTTTTTGTTTTTAAGATATATTTTGACAACATTGGTGAAAACCATTGGGTTCTGTTCATTTATGCACAGAATTACCAGTGATTTTATGTTAAACCATCCCAGTGAACATTATGTTAAAAGTCAAGTCAAACCGTAGATGTCAGCAGCTATTTTACCTGTATGCATGCACACCAAGGAACTTAAGGTTAGGCTTTAAACTGTGAATGCAGAAAAATCTAAAGTGTACTGCAGATTAAATGGTATTGTCATAAGGGATACCTTTTGCCATACTAGTGATGTTGAAGTTGTCTTTATGAAATAGAAAAACTGAAGGAAAGATTATTTTCTTTATATAGATAACAAGTAAGACACATTATTCTTGCTGTGTCTGTTTTTGTATGTTGTGTCTATCTATGGTGCAAAGTGATCAATAAAGCTCTGCATTTCATTCTTTGTTAAGTACATTTTGTTGTCATTTTATCTTTGAATTTAGGTAACTGTTGCTCAGTATGTACTGTGTTATTAAGGATTTCAGTATCTTCAGCTAAATTTGACACTCCCAATTTGCAAAATTATTTAAGATGCACATTACAGTTTGTAACTTGGCATATTCTATTGTCCAAACCAATGTACAAATGAGGTAGAATCCAAGTACAACACTTGCAAAGCCTCTGAAGTTACAAAGGTAAAACTCCTACACAAAGTCAGCCAGATACTTACTTTAAAGAACATGCCATATAGGGAAATCGTTTGACAGTTGCTGTGTATCTGGTGAAAATCCTCTGCTCTTTGAGGGAAATGTCAAAGAATCTGAGCAGCAGAAAAGTAGGGCTGAACCTAGCATCCAGACTCAACGCAGTCTAATAAGTCAAAAGAAGGAATGAGGATACAATGAAGTGCCCATCACAGGCCATTGAAAGTGCTCAAATGTAAAACTCACTAGCATCTGTGCATGTTTTTCAGGAAAGCACTGAGTGGTAAACATTGTTTTTACTAATACTTGAAGTCATTATTGTGCTTTATTTGTAACATGACTCAAACTGGTGAAGTAGCCCTTATTCCCTGTGATATCCATTATGACAGCACAGGCAGTGTCATCCGACTGGTTTCTTGAAGCTGAATGTACCGTGCTGACAGTCATGCATCTACTGGTAATCAAATAACCCCATGTGAATAACTGAAGCCTGGATAAGGTCAAAGGGGAATTCTTGTCACATAGCTGGCCCACACAAGCAGCATTGCTGAGAGACACAGAGACTCGCAGAAACCACATATCCTTATGTACAAAGGACTCACATACAGTATGTCTTGATAGAGGCATGTACATGCACACACAGAGAAACACAAACAGAAGGCACTCAGCAATAAATATCTACACATACTCAATTCTTGAGCAGCAGCAGCAGCTGCTTAATAGATAGTGTGTATGTGTGTCCACAGTGCTCTCCACATTTCTCCCATTTCCCAATATTAGAGCTAAGTGGGAAGTCCATCTGTTAATAATGCACTCAGCAAATGAGCAATAGCCACTACTCGACATCCAATACGCAGGAAATGTGAACAGCTGCCGTATGGTGAAGAGTTGCTTTCACCAAGCAGACGTGTTGGGGGGCTCTTCCTTCCTCTATGCCTGTTCTTGTAATATAAGGCTGTCTGTTGCTGTGGCCTAACACACACTGAGGAAGAGATGGTTGAATCCAGGCACAGGGTGACATATGGGAAATGTGAAAATAGGCATGTATCAGTTAGATCAAATTCTTTCTTTACCATCATGGTTTAATGCAACTCTTCATATTCAATACCCCAAATCAGTCACCAGTGTCATTTTTACACATTTTGGTTAAGATCTAAAGATAAATGAAGACCTCCACTTGATCGGACTGCTCCTGCATTAAGAAATCTCCTGTTTTCCTCATCTGAAACTTGAAGTGCTGATCCTCATCCTGACTGCATCACACTTTGTTGCAAACTCCTCCAATACACATCGTAGGTTACAGTCCAAAGATGCCAAAATAATATCATCATTCATTACATAACGGAAATGCAAAGGCTTTCAGCATGTGTTGATTTAAGACCCATAAGTGTCACACATGGGTGAGGTGAAAAGAGATACCCTTGCAGACTAGCATTCTTAATAAAGCAGAGTGGATTAAATCTGCAGCAGATGAGATTTTGTTGTAAAAATCCACAATGTTTTTTCTTCACTTTTAGTTTTAGTTTCACTTTTAGAGGGTTTGACATATAGGGATTCATTCATTCACTCCAAGACTTAGCATGGGGAGTTTTAGCAAAAATGAGCTTTAGGGGGAGTGTGATTCTCCTGTGTTTATTGCACATAGTTTCTCAATAGAATATATGGGGACTATTAGCACACAGTTTACAAATGCGTCATTGCTGCAATGTTTAAATTTAAGTTAAAATAGGTATAATTACAGTGAATCTACCCAAATGAAGAAAACAGGGAAAAAAAATGAGGAAAATAAATTTATGTATATTACATATCTCTCATAATATGATTTAATGATGATTTAATATGATTTAATCATGCAGCATAATTAAGTATGAATCAAGTAAAAAAAGTTGAATATGAAAAAATAATCTAGTACATCATAGTATGAGACATGTACATCTTATATATATGTACATCTTATATATATATATATATATATATGTGTATCTTAAAAGAGAACAATTAATTTCAATTCAATTTTATTTATATAGCGCCAAATCACAACAGCAGTCGCATCACAGTGCTTTATATGTTAGGGTAAAGACCCTAAAAACAGTTATCTCTTAGTATCCAATAATGCCACAGCCAGTGCATTAAGGCTTGTTTATTTTTCTAACTTTTAATTTCAGGTATATACTTACTTAAGGTGTGCCTCTTTCATGTTTTTTATTGTAGTATTTCATATTGTCTAGTTTTGGTACAGCAGTTTCCCACTTTTAGTTAAACTGAAATACATTTTTCTTTAAATTTGTCAAATTAACTTTCATCAAGTTAAAGCACTGGAGGAATTGGAACTATTTCAAAGTAGTTGAGGCAAACAAATCAACCAAACATCTGATCTCCAAAAAGCATACAACAGCAGCAGGAAATGGAACATTGAGTGTTAGCAGACCCGGCAGCAAGATTCCTGACCATCCTTATACTTAGTAAGTTCATAGTAAAAGAATAACATGATTTGTGCACATATCAGCACTGCAATTGCAAGTTAAACTGCAACAGAATTTGTTCTAACACTGTCAGCCCAGTAAAATCCATGGTTGCTCTTTCTTTTTTCTGATGAATACTCCGCTTATGGTTTTCCAGAGTGGAGTGTGTTCCCACTCTAACTCAGCCTGAATACCCCTGAGTGTTTAGACCTTCACATGTAAAACTCTTCACCATCCTTTCCTCTTGGCTGCAGGAGAAACATGACAGCGATCAGTGGTTGTTTGCTTTGTGGTCACACATCAGCAGGATCTGTCATCACCAGGGATGATAAACTAATCTCTTCATCCTACTCTCTGGATTTTCCCCTCAAAACCTTGTGCATATATGTAGACATGCATGGTTTGTATCCTTGAATGTATTTTGGGTCCTATGGCAGCATGTTGCGTCTCTGTATGCTCCTGCAAGCATGTCCAGTCTCTCTGCATGAGTTAAAGTGATCTTAATCATTACATATGTGCTTGAATTTGTGTGTATATGTTTTCCAGCCATTGCAGGCCACCTGGGTAATCAGTCATAACCTGGAAACCCTGTTAGCAATCCTGCCATGTCGTGAGAGAGCCAGGAGGCTTGTAATGTTTGTGGTGAACCTCAGGAAGGAAATGATACCGGAGTTGGAGTTGTTGATAGAACACTTGTCTTCATCAGGTCTCATAAGCTCTGACTTTGTGTGTGTGTGTGTGTGTGTGTATATCCATTTGCCCCTGAGTTTTTTTCCACATGCGTGAATGCTTGTCTTGTGTTCAAGGCTTTCCTCCACATGTTTGTCCATGCGTGTAAATATGTATCTGTTGATGCGTACGTTTTGTGGTTTAGTGTTTCCTGTGTGTGTGAATATGCGTGTTGTGTCTCTGCTATGTGTATACATAGTGCTGTGCATGTGTGTGTACATTATCCCCTAATTCCTTCGTTGATCTCCGCAGCTTCCTGAATCAAACAACCCACCGGATTCCACACATACTGTAAATCTGTAGAGTGTGTTTAAATGAACCGAAATAAAAAGGGAGCTTTTGGGTGGAAGGGGAGATCAGTTGGCGTTAAGTGATGCAGAGGTTGCACACAGGAAGAGGAACATAGACAGGAAAGGGAGGGTTTGACATATAGGGATTCATTCATTCACTCCAAGACTTAGCATGGGGGGTTTTAGCAAAAATGAGCTTTAGGGGGAGTGTGATTCTCCTGTGTTTA
>VVAS01055132.1:0-11816 GCA_015103295.1 Ptychochromis oligacanthus
AAAACGATGCTCAGTTGGTACTAAGGGGCCCAAAGTGTACCAAGAAAATATCCCCCACACCATTACACCACCACCAACAACCTGAATTGTTGACACAAGGCAGGATGGATCCATGCTTTCATGTTTATGCCAAATTCTGATCCTACCATCTGAATGCTGCAGCAGAAATCGAGAGTCATCACACCAGGCAACATTTTTCCAATCTTGTGTTGTCCAGTTTTGGTGAGTCTGTGTGAACTGTAACCTCAGCTTCCTGTTCTTAGCTGACAGGAGGGGCACCCAGTGTGGTCTTCTGCTGCTGTAGCCCATCTGCTTCAAGGCTTGACGTGAGTTCAGAGATGCTCTTCAGCATACCTTGATTGTAATGAGTGGTTATTTGAGTTACTGTTGCCTTCCTATCAACTCGAAGCAGTCTGGCTGTTGTCCTCTGCCCTCTGGCATCAACAAGGCATTTTCACCCAGAGAACTGCTGCTCACTGGATATTTTCTCTTTTACATACCATTCTTTGTAAACCCTAGAGATGGTTGTGTTGCAAGTTACTGCTGATTGGGAATTAGTTTTGTGAACATTTGGTTATAAACGGAAATACTAGCCAAAGTGATCACATTTCATCCTGAGGGAAACATGGATGCTTGCACAAAATTTCATGACAAGCCGTTGTGGACATATACTGTATTCTTTAAAAAACAAAATAAGTAAACCCCATCGTGACACTTGAAGAAGAGTCAAGACATCAATAAAATGATCAAAACAGACACTCTTACTTTGAAGAAAACTTTGACTGCTGAGGATTGCCTTCACAATCCATGCAATAGTATTTAAGTCTGTACCGGTGTGATGGGCCAGTATGCCACAGGTCTGTGCTAAAGTCTGTTTTTTGGTTTGTTTTTTTTTGTCAAAATCTGTAAATATCTTATCAAGCTTCTTGCAGGTATTTAGCACAGTAACAACCAAATGCCAAACCAAAATGTTTTTGACAAACGTTTTGATCATTCGTTCAGCAAACATCTGTCATTATTCATCCCAGTCATCATTTGTGAGTGTTGCTTTACGGCCTTTTATTGGCCACTGTTGTCTCTGGTTTAATAAGCTGTGGTTGTGGTAACAGTCACAGGTGCCCCCCCCCTTCAGCTGACATGATGTGTTTAATACTCAACAACAGCTGCAGAAAGGACTTACAAAGATGTACAATAAAATGCTTTTCTCACCACAGGAAGACTTTGTGGTAACTAGGCATAGGTCTCCCATTCTCAAAACAAAAATGTTTTCAGCTGCTTTTGTTTTTCTCTTTCTGTTCGTCTCATCCACATTTAAAGCTTTGTTGTACTATTTCTGATCACCAACGAACAGAGAGTAGCCTCCAAAACAAATGTTGTGCTCGGCAGACATAGAGCAACATGAGCATCCCCTGGACTCTTGTTTTATCATCACCTTTTAAACATATTCATTTTTGTTCCAACTTTGGAGAAAAATATCTTGGTTTGGGTTTCCACTATTCATGTAATATCCTTGAAGAGCAGTGGTTGTTTCAAAATTGAAGTAATTCAACCACACAGATCAGAGTGTCAGTTCTAACACCTTACATACTACAGGGAGTAGTTTCATTAAGTGTTAACACCAAAAGCTTTCACTCCTCTTACCACATTGTCTCAGGAGCCTGGGATCTTTGCTTACTGTTGTTTTCATAGCCTAAAATTAGCTGTTAGCTAATAAACACATAATAAACAGAAGAAAACTATTAGTTGAATCCATGCAATTATCACCAAGTTTGTAGAGAAATGTGATGTTTGTATTACTCCATCTGTGTGGAAACTTCATACTAACTCCACATTCGTTTCTTTAGAATGTGTTGCAGGTTTATATACACCACATGCTGAACTGCAAATAAAACCCCCTACTCAAGGCTGCATATGCCACTTGTCTTCATACTAATATTACAGGTATTTCAGTCATTGCTGCATCTCCTGTTTGAACCTCATGACATCTTTGAAGAGAAAAAAAGTGATAGATGAATTCAATTTCCTGTCAACCTTGTGAAAGCAGCATGACTCCAATTTAGCATTCCTCTAAAATTGGAGATTCCAACTACTTAACCCAGACACATGAACTCACTCAGAAAGACAAATCCGCTGTTTGATTCAATTATTTTATGTGCTCAAAAAAGAATTCACAACTGGCACGAGCAGGTAAATGAGGACAGAATTCAATTTTGAGTGGTTCAAAAGACACTAGGACTTGTCAGTGTTATCACGATGGTGGATTTCCAGTCCATATCCTGGCTCACTCTTTTCGAAAGTTATTGGCTCATTAAAAGGCCATTATCAACGTTATAAGTCCCAAACATATCTGTAGCAGGTGGTCTGCTCTGCCTGCTAGGTGGTGTTACACTCCCCTGTGCCGACCCGTCTTTTTTCTGCCTTTCTCTCCCTTTCCCGTGTGTGTGTGCATGTGTATGTGATTGGTTTACCTCCTCAATGGTGTGGCCATTTAGGCCTCAATCCCACAGGCCTAGTGATTGGTCGGCGACTGACCCCCTGGCAACCACCTGTTGCTAGGGAAAAATGTGTATTCCACGACCAGTTGGCAAGTGGTTGCTGGCAGCTGGCAGGTGAAATCAGTCACTAAGAGGGTGCTGCACCAAAAAACTTTGTGCAATTGCTTTGGTCACTAGCCGATTTCTGCGGTTGCCCCCAGTTTGCATTGAAGATGCAAACTTGTCTGCAAACATGTACCAAGTACTTGCTGAGCAGTAGTTAAACTTGAAAAAGTGCTACACAAACAGGAAATGGAGAATGTTCACCTTCAAATTAAAAGTTGAGCCAGCACATTTCAAAAGCTGCAACTTTTACTTTCAAGGGAAATGGTCTCAGTTTCTGGTTTGTGTCGCACTTTTCACAGATTCACTACCGCTCTGCAAGTAGTTGGCGAGTGTTTGCAGACAAGTCGGCATCTTCCATGTAAACTACAGGCTACTCTGGCAATCTGCTAGCAACCAAATCAATTACAAGGAGGATTTTGGTGGAAAACCACATACCTCTTTCTGACCAGTTTCACCTGGTGTCTGCCAGCAACCACTCGCAAACTGGTCAGGTAATCCACTTGTTAAGTGATGACGTATCAACCCTGTTTCCGGGTCCAAGCGTCTACTGCATTGATTGAGGCTGTAGTCTTTTTAAGGTGTTGCAAAGCTTTGTGTCTCGTTTTATTTAATAAAAGCAGGCCCACGAAAAATAATCAGCGGTCATTCTCAGCCTCCCCTGCTTTTAATCAGCACTATTCACACTGACTGGGTGTGGGTCACCCAGTGAGAGCCACCCAGTCAGAGCCACCTCCTGAGCCACAGCCATCTACTAATCGGAAGGTTGGTGGTTTGATCCCGGGCTGCTCCAATCTGCATGCCAAAGTATCCTTGGGCAAGATACTGAACCCCAAGTTGCTCCCGATGCATCCATCGGAGTGTTAATGTGTCTGAATGCCAGATAGAAGGCACTTAAGTATAGAAAAAAGTGCTTGTATGAATGTATGAATGGGTGAATAAGGCTTGTCCATTTACCATTTACTATTCATGTGCAGCACATATTTAAGCTAAGTTTAAAAAAACAAAGAAAAAAAACAAACTGATGGTGTACACTACAGCCCGTGTGCTCACATTGTCACAGACACCAAATATTTGAACACTTCACTCTCTGGGCGACTAGGATTTCAGTGTTGATTAAGCTTAGCATCAGGAATTTTTCACAGCAAGTAATCCAAACCTCACAGCAACGTATTACACTCACCGTTTTTCCAAACCGAAGGAACATTTGGACCCGGAAATGGCTAATGGCGTCAGACTTAACAGGCGGATAGTGATTGTAGCCAACAAGAATGATCATTATTCGCAGGCCATTTGTCAGTAAACCTGCATCTTTCCTTTTCCATAGACAAAACATAGACTGGACAGCAACTTCTGGTTCTTCAGGATGTTCAAGGTTTCCACCATTGGACTGCAATGCTATTGTTAATGTAGTGCAGCACAAGAGCCTCGAAACGGAATAACCGTTTGTGGCAAAACAAGTATTTAGACGTATTACTAAGATGGATTGGTGTGGCTCAGCCTTAGAGATAGGGTGAGGAGCTTGTCATTTGGGAGGGGCGCAAAGTAGAGCCGCTGATCTTTCACGTTGAAAGGAGCCAGTTCATGCGGTTCGAGCATCTGACTAGAGTGAACAGAAGGGGAGCCAAACATATTTCTGGGACCCCTGTGAAGAGAGTGCAAGAGTAGAGGCATTGTGAGGTGGAAATTCATACATTTTTTTCAGACGCATCCAAAATGAATTTTAAGACAGTTTAATCCCTTTCAGCACCCTTTCACTTAATTATTTTAGGGTACCCCAGACTCTGTATATACCGTCAGGGGAGAGCATCATTCTTTAATGTCTGTTGATTCAAATAATTATTGACCCCTTTAAACAATTTATGAAGTAGTACTTACAGCTACTGCTTATTATGCTACTAAAAATGTCTTTCCTTTGAACCATGAATGCCAACACACAAAGATTTTAAATCAAGATTTCAGATCCTATAAACAATGCCATATATCCTACCCGCAAGTGCGATATGACTGGAGTATGCGTCCGATGATTCTAGTTAGCTTGAAACTGTAACCTTAGCCACTCTGACATTGATGGTGCAATTATTAAAGGAATTCAGAGTAGCCTGCTGCTAAAAAAGAGTGATTTCAGAAGCTCTGCTGCTTATCCAGCCCCAAAAGTTATGGAAACAATATGTATGAAAATGAGTCGGAGTGTCAAAATCCTCTCCTCGGCAAAGTGTTTTGTACCATAAGCAGTCTGCTGTTCCCAAACTGATGAGAAGCTTATCCTGGGTTTGTGGGCCAATAGACTGCCATTTTTCTTCTCTCTTAGGGGTGTCCCTATTTTGCCATGCAGAGCTGTTTTAATAGTTTCTCAGTATAGTTGGCATGGTTACTGGTGCAGAAAGGCAGCAACTTAAATCTGCCAGCTGAATCTCAGTGAACCTGCTATAATCTTTGGACAATCTCTGTATTAACATCCAACTTCCGCGCAGCTTTCCCTCTGTCGCGTGCTCCCCCGCCTGCATACCTCAGACCAGCACAAAGAGGGCTCTTTTTCCCTAACAGGATAAAGGCTGGTAAAATGGGGGTTTCAACATCATTACCTATCAAAGCCATTCTTATTGCACCCAACCTAACACCAGCCATTTGTCTTTTTAATTTTGATTTAAAGAAAAATAAAAGGAACCGAGGGGTTTGAGTCAGTGTGACAGGCTATTCAAGGCTACAGTGAGGTTTTCATAGAAGGAATAAGAATGGGACAAGGGGGCTCCGGTGATGGCTTACTGGATCTCTAAGTAAATCCCCGGAACATGGATGGAAATGTAGCAGGCAATGTGCTAGCGTAAGCCCTTTAGCAGCCACTGGCCCTGATTAAAACAACACATTAAGATGCCACAGGCGACTGAAAGACACAACCAAGCCCAGGACCAAACTCTGGGTTATTTATTAGCTGGCCCCGCTAACATGTATTGACTGGCTTGAATTAATGTGCTCTTTCCTCTTTTGGTACTGATGATGTGTTTAGCACTACAGCCATTTGTAATGGTGCTGGGCACACCTCATGACCTCAGCTTACATTACATTACAACAAGCGTGTGGGGAGTGAAGTTGTTCTTGCAGCAAAAATGTCACCGTCCTCGGGACAAGAGAGTCTCTGGAGAAGCAGTTGAATGATATAGTATTTAGTGGATGTATATACACTGCTCAAAAAAAATTAAAGAACACTTTGAAAACACTTCAGATCTAAAAAAAAAAAAAAATATGCTGGATATCTATACTGATATGGACTGGTAAATGTGTTAGGAACGAAAGGATGTTGCATTGTTTGATTGAAATGAAAATTATCAACCTACAGAGGGCTGAATTCAAAGACACTCCGAAAATCAAAGTGAAAAAATGATGTGGCAGGCTAATCCATTTTACCCAAATTTCATTGCAGCAACTCAAGATGGTACTCAGTAGTTTGTATGGCCCCCACGTGCTCCTAATGAGATGATGGATGGTGTTCTGGGGGATCTCCTCCCAGATCTGGACCAGGGCATCCCTGAGCTCCTGGACAGTCTGAGGTGCAACCTGGTGGTGCCGGATGGACCGAAACATGTCCCATAGGTGTTCTATTGGATTTAGGTCAGGCGAGCATAGGGGCCAGTCAATGGTATCAATTCCTTCATCCTCCAGGAACTGCCTGCATACTCTCGCCACATGAGGCCAGACATTGTCATGCACCAGGAGGACCCCAGGACCCACCGCACCAGTGTAGGGTCCGACAATGGGTCCAAGGATTTCATCCCAATACCTAACGGCATTCAGGGTGCTGTTGCCTAGCCTGTAGAGGTCTGTGCGTCCGTCCACGGATATGCCTCTCCAGAAAATCACTGACCCACCACCAAACCGGTGATGCTGAACAATGTTACAGGCAGCATAATGTTCTCCACAGCTTCTCCAGACCCTTTCACATCTGTCACATGTGCTTAGGGTGAACCTAACATCATTTTGCAGGCCTCTGGCAGTGCTCATCCTGTTCCTCCTTGCACAAAGGAGCAGATACCAGTCCTGCTGATGGGTTAAGGACCTTCTACAGCCCTGTCCCGCTCTCCTAGAGTAACTCCCGGCTAATGTATATATATATCTATATATATACATGTAGAGCAACCTGGCATGACATGGCCAGGGCTAGCTTTTCATAGGCCACAACTACACACTATATAACAAATGGATATAACCATTATGAAGTTACCAGGTTTGTGCAGCCCCATTTTGAAGCCTCAATATAGCATTTCCACAGGCTGTACCATGTTATCAGCTAACACTAGCAATCTTGATACATCTGTAGACTAAAAGCCACTTTTGATTTGGCAGACTTTTATACCACATATCCTTTCTGACACAACCCCAGAGGGATTTATTTCTCCTCCCAGAATAAAACCAGGGATCTTTTGCTTGTTAGGCTTGCTAGTTAGTGCTAAGTACCATACAAAAAATTAACAGAATTTCCCTCACCAAACTTATAGAGCAAAATCTGTCATATTTTTATTCAAACATTGAAATAATCAAAGTCTGAGCCTGTAGTAGCATTTAGATATGGCAGTAACCATGTAAAATTCTTTGTATGAAAGGTCCAAGTACCTTGAGTTGTATCCTTCCAAACACATGCTGTTCAGATGACACAAAGGTGGATTTCATCAACTTATCTGAGGCTTGGTCAAGTAAATCAACTTACAAACTGTATACGTTGTTCCAAAAAACATCATCATTAAAATAAAAAAAAAAAATAAATCTTAATAAAAAGCAGCTAAATTACAGTAATAAAATGTGCCAAATAAAGAACACAAGACTCCATTCAACAAAACTGCAACAAAAAGGAGGCTCTCTCGTAGTCTCAGAGTACTAGCTGTGTCTCTAAACCTGTTCTGTTTGGAAAAAAGACTAGTCTAACACATTTGCATCTCAGGGTGTCAAATACTGATGTTCTGTGAGATGCAGCTGGCATTGGTGTAAGTCGTGGTGTATGTCACTGCTTTGTTAGGTTCAGATTCTAAAAACTACTTGTTTTGGTTAATATGTGCTTCTTCACTACATTAACTGGCCAATGAAAACATTATGCATACCCAGTATGTATAAATGTGATTGTAAGGTAGTCTGGCTCGATTTTGAGTTCACAGAGGTGAGTGATCACCATGACATGTGAAAGTTGGACCTAATTGAAAAAGAAGAAAAACAAAAAACAAAAACCATGATGACGCTGTTCTGATGGGATCCCAAAGTGTAGATACTTCTGTTTCTCATTGGTTTCAAAGTTGAGTTAAAAGTTAAGTTACTCTCTAAAGTTTTTTGAATTTCAGTAAATCTTAGTATTTATTCTGCCCCATTGTTGATCAGATTACAGCAGCACTCTGTCCCCTCATTCCCAACTCGTCATATGGACACACCCTTGTAAAGGACTCCTTGGGATCACTGTGACAAAGTGGGTGAGCACCTAGAACACTTTTATACTCACCACTTGTTTCATGCATGTTAGTTTTACACACCACAGCATATTGGTTTTCTACATGTGCTAATTTGCTGTGCCTTGCTATTGCTAAGGTAACATTTTGTTTTTGATTATTATACTGTAAGTTAACTTGGGCTTGAGTTTTTTTTTCTTCTTTTTAAGTCATAGTTGTTGTTTAATGTTCATTTAAGGATTGCGCTCAGCTGAAATCCTCAAAGAGCATTGCCAAAGCATAGTCCAGGTAGACTGACCCTCCAAAGACCTCCATCTGTTGCTGCTCTCTACAGTTGCTGCACTGCTCGCATCGGTACAGCAGCATCTGAAATTCTGAGCTCCATGGGCCACGAAAGAAGTCGGCAACTTAAAGTTGCCTAAACTTAGTTTCTGGGAACTGGGCCATCCTGTTTAGCCAGCCTACAGAGAGCAGCAGAGGTGGGGGATAAGAAAGATGGACCCTTCGTTGCTCCATATGGCAGGTTGAAAAGGGTTGCTGCTGAAAGAGAAAGGCTGTACACAGCCCTGTGTTGAAGAGCTTGCTGGTAAAATGAAGCATAGGTGTACAGCTGCATGAAGTCTGCAGGGAGTTAGAAGGTTTGAGCAGTGAGTCAAAATACACAAGAGTTCAAGAAAATGCTGCATGTAAAGTAAGAGAGGATCTTTTGTTTTACAAATGTTTTTGAAAGTCTTTGGGGTTTAAACATAATGTAGTGATTTTGTATATTGAAATCTGCAGCTGTTTAATACTCAGACATTACTTATTAGTCTCTTTTACTCCGTTTTTTAAATGAATTTGAAATTGCTTTAAAAAACTACTATAATTATGATGTTAATGTTTAAGGTTAGGTAAAAGCTTAATTGAAAGTATCAAAAAAGAAAAAAAAAAAAAGAACTTGAAGACGTACCACTCCAAACCTCTTCACCTTCTAACATTTACCGGCTCACCGGTGACCTGTTTAGGGGTCGGGTTAACCCTCCATAGTCTAAGTCCTCATCAGTGGTGACCCTAACCCTATGTTATCAGAATATGTCATTTTAGTTCTAAAAATTGTTTCAAGTCCTAGTAAGGACTAGATCATTTTTTATTATGTCATGAAATGTAAAACTTTAGAATTTACAAATGGAGTACTTTCTTTTTACTTTCTTTGGCTGGTAAAATGTTTTTAAAAAGCCTTAACAAGTAAGTGGCAGAAAGGTTAGGAAAAGCGTCAGAAGAAGAATCCTTCAAGCAGGATGCGGCAGATTACAAAGTAAAGCAACTTAGTAAATTTGCAATATGGACAATCTACAACAACTGCATTGTACTAATTAGGATTATGTTCTAGATGATATCGAGCTACTTCTCGGTGCCCCCAAACAGATCTGAATCATAAACAAGAGTAGGACCAAGGGCAGCCTACACAAACACGAGAGACAAAACGCAACAGCAACACTCACATTTAAAGTACAGGAAGACGTAACAGACACACAAAGAGAAAGTGAGAAAAGGGAGAGAGTCAAGATGAGAAGCTGGAGATCCAGATTAAAAAAATTAATAAGAGGCAAGGTAAGACTTTATTGGTCACAAAATTGTGCACCGTGGCCTTTGTTTATTGTTGTAATCCTCAGTTCTTAACTGAATGTCTTCCTTCTCTATGCCTCCTGTGTTTTCCCTGTCTGCATAAAATGTTGAGAAATTTAGACTAAAAAGTATGAGTCAGTGTTTTTAAATTGCAATATGTGTGTCACAATAAAAATCCAAACTTCTTTTGATGTCACATAACTCGCCAGTATTCCCCAAAACTTTAGTGGGCACATGTTAATAGTTTATCATATACAGCAGTAAAATCTGGAAAAGTAACAGTATAAATCAAAAAAGGCCCCAAAAAAACAAACAAACGCCAAACAAAACAAAAAACAAAACAAAACATTAGAATAGAGTGAACATACCTATGTTTGGCCCTGTGGTCCGGTACTTTATACATTATTCATTATTCAAGCAGATGGTCTTAAAGGTTTTCTGTTCTACATTACTGCTCAAAAACACATTTCTAACGAAGCTGCTTTATCTTTTGAGTATGAAAACAAAACAATCCATTTGAAACCTGTTTGCCCAGAACAGCACAAACACCTGTTACATGGCTACGTTTGTGGGAGAAAGTGGCATCTTCAAGGTAGCATGTAAAGGGCAGTTGGCATCTTTACAAACCCCTGAATGTCACCCGTTCTGGTGGATTGACAAAATAATATGCACCCATCGCTTTATGCCAGTGGATGGAAAGAGAATAGAAAAAAATATAAAGGAAAGGATGCGGGGAGCATTTGGGCTTTCTCCCCCCTCTCTTTTTAATCAGAGGAGGAAGACTGACATGTCCAATCATAACAAAACATCAGCTGGTAAATGGGCCTTCGCAATCACTGTCAGCCAGCTTCCATTAGAGAGACCCCCTTTCCTGGACATCAATCAACGCTTTATGGACTGATTCCTTCATTCATTATTTAATTACAGCTATTTCTTTATTTATTTAACAACTGAAGACTTTTTTGTGAGGCTTAATCACTTCTTTGTTGGCAATCACATTTTTACTTCATGTTTATGTCAGTTATTTTTTCTTTCTTTCTTTCTTTTCGTCACTTTTTGGTTATAACTTTGTTTCTCTGTTCTGTCCCTAGTGAATAAAAGCTTAGAGAACAGCAGTGCTGGTCCTGCCAGTACCTATAACAACTACTGCAAGCTCAAAGGAAAGTGGTCAAAGCCGAGTGTCACAAATTTGTCAACTTTGAATGTGCTAAAAGTGGTCGGCGTAACAGCATTGCTCTGCTCTCTAATTCCAGCACATTCAGTGAACACACACACACATGATAACAACATCCCTAAAAGTGGCAAGGCTTCTGCAGAAATCACATGCAAAATAGCCAACTGTGGAAATCTGGAATTATTTCCTGAAATTAAGCCCATTAGCCATGAAATTATTTGCTTTCATTTAAGAAACCATGCAATCCAATTTGAGGTGGCACGAGCACGCTACATCTCTTTCCAATTTCCTACTGATCCCGTGGAACCGAACATGCACAAAAGAAGCTGCGTGGGTCACCTAAGTATAGACATAAGAGATATATCCCACTGAGAATCAGATTGGAATGGAAGATTAGTGAAGCTTTATCAAGATATTCATTCAAATCCCCCCCGGCAGCTAGTTCGCTTTTTTTTTCTCCCTCCGGTTAACACTTGAGCAAAGTTTTACAGAGAAACTGAAACTGAAGCCACAAAGCAGAGTACTGCAGTGAAACAAAACAGTCAGCTGATGGGGGAAATCATAAGGGATTTATTGGATATTTATGGATTTACATAAATAGCAAAGATGGTTGGATCACTAAAAATCATATTAGGATTAATTGTGTCAGATTTGCATTATTGTTCTGATAAAATGAGAAGAGATCTCTGGGGTTTATGGGAGAGAAACTTTAGGGGGCTGTTATTGACCTTAGATTAATTGTCATACACCAGGCAATCAGTGTCACCCCCTGCTTCTGTTTTTCATCTGCAAGATTTGTTTACTCAAATCTTCAGTATGCAGTTTGGCAAATACAGTATGTGCTTATGACTGTCCAACCCGTTCTCACACTCCAGACTTCAAATCCTGTTGTTTCTTCAAAGCCGCTGCTGTTTCTGAGATATGCACAAGGTGTCCTTTGGTATGAGTCAGGTGTGGCCATATTGGATGCTGAATCCAAATTCTGTGGCAACACATACAAGTCTTTCTAGTTTG
>VVAS01055144.1:0-11604 GCA_015103295.1 Ptychochromis oligacanthus
ACATAGATCGACATGTATGTGTATGTATGTGTGTGTATATGTATGTATATGTAGTATATCTGTAAATATTTATATCTCTTGGTGTGTTTCTGGGGTTACAAAATCAGATATATGTACCAAATTGTAAAGAACGATTTATGATAGGATAGGACATAAACAGGAAGTAAAGTAATGATTATTAGTTACTAAATAGTGGAGAAGGGGTGGGATTAAATAAGCTTATGCTTCTTCCTACTCCTTTTTGAACACGTTAAGTTATTTACCATGATTATTATTTCTCTTATGTTTTGTTTAGGTTTTTTTGTTGTTGTTGCTGTATTATTATTAACATGTTCAAAATAAAACCTTATATAAATATTAATATCAATAAAAACAAAAAGAAAAGCTGAAAACCAGCCCAAAGAGATTTCAAAGCGAGTGATTCTACTGTAGAAACATGTACAGGTAGAAATGGAGGCTACAAGCCTGACTGCTCATCATTGCATTTGCTACCTGTTGAAGATCAGGCTCTGGGTGCTGGGCTGCGGTCTTGCGAAGAGCCGAAGTTGCGTTTGCAGTATTATGTGTTGTCCTGGATGCAGTTTGCACTTTACCATCGCGCTCTTGTCTTTTAGTGCAATAAAAATAAAACTAACCTCCTCATCTCCACTCCTCAAAAGTTATAGATCATTCCACCATTTTCCCCCTCCCTGTGCATGAACTGACATCAGCTGATTGTAGCCCAAGTGCGCAGAAGAAAAATGAATGTTTTTTTGATGTTTTTTTTCTTCTGCGCACTTGGAGATAACTGAAGAACCTTTGTAACGCAAGTAGCGACATAATTGTAACTGTAATGTATGTACTGAATTTAGTACAGTAACACGTTACTTTACTGAGTTACTTTAAAATGTAATGTGATTACAGTAGCATGTTACTTTGGAACTTGCTACACCCAACACTGATTGTCAAGGTCTACAATTAAGAGATGCCTTCAGGAATGGAAATACAGAGTTTATAACAAGGTGTAAACCACTGGTTACACTCAAGTATGATGGGAAAAACGTATGGAGAAGGAGAGTGACAGCTCATCATGAGAAGCATGGTTGAAGCAACGTTATGACATGGGCTAAATGGCTGCCAGTGAAACTGGGTCACTAGTGTTTATTGATGATGTGACTGAAGTAGGAGGTTGAATTCTGAAGTGTGCAGGGCTATACTCTCTGCTCAGATTCAGCAAAATGTTGCAAAATTGATCAAAGAAAAAAAGAAATGGGATACTCTTCAACGGCTAAGTGAGTCACCTGACCTCAACCCAACAGAGCATGCTTTTGTCTAGTTAATTTTGAGCCTCTGAAAATGGGGGGGGTATGAAAATGGCTGAAATTCCCACACAGTTAATGCAATACTTTTGTGAAACCCCTTGAATTAAAACTGAAAGTCTGCACTTCATTCACAACCACTTCTTGTGTACTGACACCCACTCTAATGAGGATTTAATAAACTAAGGATGTACAATGTCTATTTTCACCTGTCAGGACCTCCTGGTGCAGTAGGTGGCAAAGGAGAAAAGGGTCTTCCTGGACAATCTGGCGAACCTGGACAACCTGTGAGTAAAATAAAGTCTGAGACACTAATGACAAAATTTGAACTGTTTTTTTTTTTTCACAGTTTCCCTGTGGAAAATATAGCAGGAAGAACTGCGCATTTTATTTCTTTTTTTTTCAACTGTGTGCAGGGTACTCAAGGAAATCCTGGACTGAGAGGGCCCCCTGGTCCTGTTGGTGAGCCAGGGGATATTTTCATGGCTCCTGGTCTGAAGGGGGACAAAGGTCTGCCTGGCAGTGATGGTTCACCTGGGCGGCCGGGGCTGGATGGATTACCAGGAAAAGATGGTCCCCAGGGTTATCCTGGCCTTAAAGGAGAACCTGTAAGTGAAGGCACAAGCTTCACTTTTAGTAAACTAATAAATGATAAACTTTTCTGCTGCAAGTGAACATTCATTTCACTTTTACTTATTGTATTTACATGTCTCCAAAAAATTAGCTTTATGAGGGAATCATATACATATCTATATATATCAATGTGTAACTGCTATGCAACATTTTGCAATGGTTTCTGGGATGGATGACGTGTCATTATACCTGTGTGCAACAGTGGGCATCAAGGCTTGACTACTTTTTCTTGTTTGGTGGGTATGCCAGAAGTATATAAACCATCCACTTATCCAGTTCAGGGTTGTGGGGAGCCTTGCCCAGCTGTCATAAGGCAAAAGGCAGGGTACACCCTGGACAGGTTGCCAATCCATTGCAGGGCTAACACAGAGAGACAGAGAACCATTTACACTCACACCTACGGTCAATTTAGAATCACCAATTAACCTAACCCAATGCATGTCTTTGGAGTGTGCGAAGAAGCCAGAGTACCCTGAGAGAAACCAAAACATCTAAACACCGCACAGACTGGATTTGAACTCAAGAACTTCTCGCTGCGAGGCGACAGTGCCAGCCGTAAACCCCTCCATGAAAAAGACCGTACACATAATGAATCGGCTGACATCGTTACAACCCTAACCTTAACCCTGTTTAAAAAAAAAAAGAAAAAAAAAGTTTTGCTCCATTTTGTTGGGGCAGGCCATGTCACACCAAAACACTGGAAACAAAGCAAACAAACAAACACGAGATGAGTGATTAAGAAAACAAACTATGATTAACAAAATCCTAAAATGTCCATGTGAGAAGCAATGAAGTTGGAGGCTGGACACTAAACATTACTGCTGTACAAATTCTACATTTACATAATAATCTAATGCACATGAATTAACATTTTGAAATGTGTTTCTGGGATTCTTGCATTCTCACTGATCCACCTGGTCCCTATAATTTTTTTCCTAACTTTTCTATAAGTAAATGTGACATACTTTCACACATTCATGTTCACTAATCTTGCTCTCAGGCCAAAGAGGGCATCAAAGGTGAACGTGGACCAGATGGTGACCCTGGTCCTATTGGTCCTCCAGGAGAGAGGGGTCCACCTGGTGTGCCAGGCTTTGGCCAACCAGGACAGCGTGGAGATAAGGGCAGCTTTGGGAATCCAGGACTTCCTGGGCCTCCTGGACAACCTGGTAAGCATGAGATCTGAAGCCCAGCACAGTGATACTGCACATGGACACCTACAGAGTACTGAGTTCACTGATAACATGCACTTTGTGTCCACCAGGTGCAAAAGGTGAGCCAGGGAAAGGTGTGAGCATTCCTGGTCCTCAGGGTGAACCTGGACCACGAGGAGAACCAGGCAGAGATGGACCTAAAGGTGAGCAACACCATAGTCTAACTCCAATCCAAAAATATTGATTTTCTTCTTTTTTCTTTAGGATGATTAGGTGATTAATTTTGCCTTGTAATACCAGGGGTGGAGGAGGAAACTATATTTTTAAAAAATCACACATTTGTAAAAATTGTTTACTGTACAGTATGTTGTTGGTTGCAGGTGACAGGGGCCTTCAAGGATACCAAGGGTCACCAGGTTTTCCAGGAGAAAAGGGTGAACAGGGACCTCCTGGGATTGGATTTCCGGGCCTTACTGGTCCCAAAGGTAGGTTATTCCATAATCCTGACTCCAACCCTGCTCTCTAAGCATTATGAAGTAAAATTTATACAGGGCATATACATAAAGAGAACAATACAGAACTCAGAGAAATATTTTGTGTATGTTTCTAGGAAACAGTGGAATTCCAGGAGCTGCAGGATTGCCAGGAGAACCAGGAAGACCAGGAAAGGATGGCTTTCCCGGATCACCTGGTCCACCTGGACAAAAAGTTTGTATTTGTCACCACCTGTGTACCTGTTGATAATTTAATTATATTTGTAGATATATATTGGCCACAATACAACAAAAGCAAGAAATATAAATGACAACTTCAGTATCATCTGTTACATAGATGTAATGGCCTGAGTGGTTTTAATGCCATGTGAAAACAGCGTCAGATTTGAAATGCAATTCAGTACTTATTTCTATACCTTGCAGGGCGAACCTGGACAAGGTCTTCCAGGTCCAAAAGGTTCACGAGGCCCCCAGGGCCTTATTGGCTTCCTGGGAGAGAAGGGTAACATTGGACCACCTGGTGTTCCTGGACTAGAAGGAGAGACCGGACCACCGGGCCATCAGGGACTTAAAGGTGCTCCAAGACATGTACAACAAATCTGCTCTGAAGCTTTATTGGAATTAGTCAATGCCAAAAGTACCATCTTCTGTACCAAGATACTTACTACTTACTTTTTTATTTTTTGTTTTTTTAATAGGTGATGTGGGACCTCCAGGACCTCCTGGACTGACTGGCAAACCTGGTGCTCCAGGAAAAGGATTGCCTGGACCTCCTGGACCACGGGGATCATCTGGAGAGCCTGGACCTCATGGTGAGCTCCAACTCAACCCATCCATCCATCCATCCATCCATCCATCCATCCATCCATCCATCCATCCATCCATTTTCTTCCGCTTATCCAACTCAGGGTCGCTGGGGGGCTGGAGTCTATCCCAGCTGCCAACTCAGAAACTTAAATATCATTTCATGGAAGATATTATGTGGTATGTCACAGAAAAGTGTAGGTGAAGCTGATAAAACAATCACTGCTGAACGTACAGCTGAAACACTGGAACTGAACAGAGCGAGTCAATGTGAAAAACAGCTTCTTACCAGGACAAACCAAATGTCTGTTGGGAAAAAGTGTATTCACCGTTTGACACATTCTTGAGTGTTCTCTCTGACTCTTAGTTGGAGTAGTGGAAATAAGTAAAATTATATTGTCTGTTTTTGTTTGTACATGTGTGTGTGTATACGTGTGTTTATGTGTGTGTCTGGTCCAGGTAGGGAAGGTGTAAAGGGAGAAAAGGGCTACCCAGGTCCTCCTGGTCTAGACATGCCAGGGCCTCAGGGAGAGAAGGGAAGCCCTGGGTTTCCAGGTTTACCAGGAACTAAAGGACTGCCAGGATCTTCAGGTTTACCAGGCAGAGATGGACTAGTTGGAAATCAAGGTGAGCCAAACAGTCTAATCAAAAACAAAAAAAAAGTGGTTTCTTTCTTCAGTGTCTTTGGGTCTGTGGGTGTCCTTGTATTTTATTTTTTTTTATAATTTATAATTCACCTCTTATATTTACTGCCATCACATTGAACTAGATACACTGGGGTTATTTCAAAGTGTTACTGCTGTTTTTTGTAAAGCTCTTGTCAATAAAGCTCTTCAAAATAAAAACCTTTAAAGTAAGGAATGGAGTATGCACTGCAGATGCTAGAATGTTTTTAATTGGAATTCTATGCAAAGAAATGTTGAGCTATACTGGCGGTTTTTCCAAGCTAAAGAAGAGAACTGCAAAATGCTTGGAATTAATAAGTTAAGAAGAATAGGATTTCTAAGATTAAAATTGGAGCAGCAGTGTATATCACATTACATTCATGTCATTTAAAAATCTGATGGAAATGTAGTATATTGTCCTGATGTAATTTTAAGACCTGAGCTTGTTTAAAATCATTTTCACCCTTTTAATCGATAGGTCCTAAAGGTGAAATGGGGCCCATGGGAACACCAGGTGTACAAGGAAATCCTGGGCGTCCAGGTGGACCTGGATCTCCTGGTCTGAGGGGTGAGGAATGCCAAATATAAAAACTCATGCTTTTACTCTTATTGGTCCCACAATGTAAGCTGTTCATGATTTCTTCAGCAGTATCAGCAGCAATACAAGTCTCTCCTTCCTGCCATTCCTCTCAGGCGATCCTGGTCGTACTGGACCAAGAGGCAATATTGGAGACCCCGGAGAAAAAGGTGAAAGAGGAGAGCAAGGTCTTCAGGGACCTCCTGGGAATATGAGTGACGTTGACATGGATCATATGAAGGGGGTGAAGGGAGATAAAGGAGACACAGGTACAAAATAGCATATTCGCTTTTGTAGAGATTTGCTACAAACAAACTCATTTTTGAGTCTGTATATTGGCCTATAGTTTATGGAATACTATTATCCTTCCAGGTAGCCCTGGGCCCACTGGAGAGAGGGGCCATGAGGGAACTAAAGGAGATTCTGGAATGCCAGGCAAAGATGGAACACCTGGAACACCTGGAAGACCTGGTGACTTACCTGACCTGAACTTCAATTTAACTTGTGTTACACATTTTTATACATGCATTTTCTTATTAAGCAAGTGTAATTGTAATGTTACTGATATTTCTCAGGTGACAAAGGAGACACTGGTGTACCCGGAGAGCCTGGCAATATGGGACCAACTGGACCGAAAGGCGGTACAGGGGAGATGGGAATACCAGGTAGAGGGACACAGATAACACACAAACTGTGAGGATGAATTTACGTGTGCAAGCATTTGAGAAATGTACTACAGTCATTAATATTGTAGTCCTGTGAAGACAGAAGTGTGAGTGCCTGTATTGAAACTATTTCAGGCAAGGGAAAACCTAAAGCTACATTACACAGTGACTAACAATGTCTGTGCAAAATAAATGCATTTCCTATGTGCGTTTTTGTAGGTCCAATTGGTCCAAAGGGTAGCAAAGGAGATATAGGCACACCAGGACATCCTGGATTTAGAGGCACAGATGGAGTAAAAGGAGACACGGGAGAACCTGGTGAGCCCGGTATCGGGCTCCCAGGATATCCAGGAGAAAAGGTAATCCACTAGTTAAAAATAGTTGGTTGTTATAACACTGGTTCTATGAACATAGACATGAATTTGAGTCAGTATGAACTCAGCAGTACAGTAAAGACTTGCAATGTGCTTTTGTAACAAGTGTCATTCAATAATAAACATTTAAATTACATTTGTGGTTATTTCCGTTTTAACAAATGTGACTGTAATTTTTAGTTATGGTTTCTTAGTTCTGTATCCCAAAAGTTCCCATAATTTCAGCTCACTATCTGTCAAAAGGTGAATGACCATTACACATCTCCTGTAGTTAAAATGTAATAATTGAAATAATGTTAACTGACACCCAGCTGAGGTGGAAAGGGAATTTTTTTTCAGTAATATTTTACACTTTCATAATTATTGCAAGTAGTTTCTGAATATCAGTGACTGCCTCAGTTTCTTTAATTAGCATTCCTGTTAACTGCTTTACTTGTACAGGGTCAGACCGGTGACCCAGGAGTCCCAGGACCACCTGGAGAAAGGGGTCAGAAGGGTCAAATAGGTATGCCTGGCAAGCCAGGACTGACAGGACCCAAGGGAGACCAAGGAATCACTGGGAATCATGGTCAGATTTCTGTCTGTGTTGACAGTTTAATTCTTTCTATCTAGTCAGCTCAAGGAATAGTTATCATACATGCTGTTATTTAAGGTGTATTGTGATATGTGCGTTGTACAGGTCAGCCAGGTATACCAGGGGAGAAGGGTAACCCTGGACTTCCTGGGTCTGCAGGAGAACCTGGTCGTGTTGGCCGACCTGGTAAGTAAGAGACTTGCTTAATAAGCTAGTCACACCTGTGCGCACATATTAATTAGAGTAAAAATTACACTAATTTATTTAAGGTTTGATGGTAGGAAGTGTTCATAAACCACTTTCTGTGGCTAAATTATAAGTTTCTAGATAAGATATTTTGCTTTTCAGTAATGATCAGTGACAGCTAATTGACATCTACATCTGTCCCAGGCAAAGTGGTTTTGTTGGACAGCAGTGAGTGAGGTGAAAATTGTGCTTCTTCCAATATGATACACAGAAACCTGTAGTGTGTATATCTATTCTGTTCTAGGTGAACATGGCAGGCAGGGGCGTCCTGGTCTGCCTGGAGAGAAGGGAGAGGCTGGGTTTGACGGGATCCCCGGATCCCCAGGGGAGAGAGGAGATCCAGGTCAGTGTGTAAGAAGTTGATTATTGAAAACACCAGCTATCAGGTTCAGTCAGCATTTCAGGTTACAGTGATTTTGTGTGTAGACAATAACTCAAAGGAGAACAGCTTCATAGCACTACTAGTTAAATGGGAGCAATTACTAACTGCTAACACAGTCTTTGGTACTTTCACTTTTATTTCTTAGACATCACTACCAACATGGACTTCAATGAAATAAAAAGCCATTATGTGTTAAACAACTGTAACCTGAACAGCATCAACTTGAAAATCAATACTTTTTAACCTCAGTGAAATACATCTTCTTTAAAATACTATTGCAGCCCAACAGTGTGACTAAAGAAGCTAAAACATCTGGACATGGAAGCATATAGGCTTACTGTACTATATGTCATTCACAAAAAAAACTAACATGTCAGGAAGCCTATTAGTTGTTGCTGTATAAAGTAATTTATATACAGAGAATCAGAATATGCATATTTCCTTTTTAACTTGAACCCTCAATTAAGTCTAGGTTAGGATTTTTTCTCATTATATGTATTTTAATTGTATGTTTTGTGTCATAAATAAAAAGAAAAAGCTTTTGTCTTGAAGCAATCTAAATGATTTTATTAAAAGATCATATGCAGTAACAAAAATGCAAACAAAATTAGAAGTTGTTGTCGCCAATGAAGTGTGATGAGACTGATTCTGCTTGGAAGTAAATTTTGCAAAAACAAGTGCTGTTTGTTGCTGGTTAGACATAGGTTTGTGGGAATCAGCAAATTCAAACCAGCAGGAACTTTAATGTATTCAAATTTACAATGTGTCTACCCTTCTTTGCAGGTGTGGCTGGCATAGGTTTGCCTGGGCCACCTGGAGAACTTGGTAGTAAAGGTGAGAGCCTCTGCAACAGTGAATTATATATTCCTTCGCCTTATAGAAGCCAGCAAAGTTTCATCAGCTTTTTTTTCCCCTCTGCAGGAGACAAAGGCAGTCCTGGCATTCCTGGCAGCCCAGGTATTCCAGGTGTTCCTGGTTTTAAAGGTGACAAGGGACTTCCAGGCCCACAGGGACCCCAGGGAGAGCCAGGAGAGCAGGGTTCACCAGGTCACTCTCTAGAGGGACCTAAAGGAGAGAGGGGAGAAATGGGACAACCTGGAGATGCAGGTGTTGTAAGATGAATAACATGCTGATAATTTTTTACCTTGTAACCTGTTGCTTAAATATAGTACAATATATAGAGGCTGTCACAAGCGAGAAGTGTTTACTTAGAAATGTTGAATGCAGTAGTTAAAAACACTCTCTGTACCTCTGTGTCTTCATCAAACAGGAGCCCCAGGATCACCAGGACCTGCTGGCCTGCCAGGCAGAGATGGACAAAAGGGAGAGAAAGGAGATCAGGGTTTCCCTGGTTTCCAGGGAGAGACGGGACAAAAGGGAGATCCTGGAGAACCTGGATTTCCTGTATGTCTTGAAGCTGTTTTCCATTTGAGCTTTTTTACTGTAAACATTAGATAACTTTCCTTCAGATGAGAGATGTGAAATGGCAATACATGTACAATGTCAGCTGTTTGTATGTTTTTGATAACAGGGGCCATCTGGCCTTCCAGGTCTTGATGGACAGAAGGGAGAGAAGGGATTACAGGGTGTTACTGGCTTCCCAGGTGAGTATATCCACGGTTATATATTTGTGTGTAATAGGCAGTATGTTCAAGCACTTATGGGAAGAAATATATGTATTTTTATAAAAATAATTATTATAAAACAAACCTTTATCAACTCCAGGACAAAAGGGTGAGGTTGGAGACATTGGGATCAGAGGAGAAACTGGAGACAGAGGTTTCCCAGGTGAAAAAGGTAATAAAAGAATGGAAAAACTTAGCTGTGTTAACATGAATGTGATAACTTTATGGCCTTTAAAAATTTGAATTAAATTATACATTTATTTCTTATTTTAGGTAATGATGGCCCTCCTGGTCCACCTGGCCCTCAAAGCTTCATAAAAGGAGAAAAGGGGTTCCCAGGAATTCGAGGCTTGCCGGGACCTCAGGGGCCAGCTGGGCTCCCTGGACAGAAAGGAGATAAAGGTGATGTTCATGCAGAAATGTGCCCCATTTAAACTCCTGTGACACAACGGCCTTCCCCTGCTCGCCTTTCAGCCACACCCATTTTAATAACTGTACCATTTTTTGTTTATTTTTCTCAGGTGTGACAGGTCTTCAAGGTCCAAAAGGCGAAGAGGGTCTCCCTGGATATAATGGTCAGAATGGGGGGAAAGGAGAGCCTGGCCTACAGGGTCCACAAGGTGAGAAATTCCCAGTGACTAATGCAAGGTGCTGGTACACTTGCTGTGCTGCTACTTTTTTCGTTTTAACTGATTTCTCCATATCTTTAGGACCTAGAGGATACCCTGGCCCCCCTGGACCTGATGGTGTTCCAGGTCCAGTGGGTCCACCTGGCCCCGCGTCCATGGATCATGGTTTCCTTGTAACGCGCCACAGCCAAACAGTGGATGTTCCACATTGTCCTGAGGGAACCTCGCTCATATATGATGGCTACTCCTTGCTCTATGTACAGGGCAATGAACGCTCTCATGGACAAGACTTAGGTGAGATAATATGAAAAGAAGGAATTAATAAATATAAAGAAGGGATGTGGAGATAAAGAAGAGGAATGCATAAAAGCTTAGTTCTGTGGGGTAACTTGCTATTCTTTTGGCTATGCATTTTAGGTACAGCAGGCAGTTGTCTAAGAAAATTCAGCCCCATGCCTTTCCTGTTCTGTAATATCAACAATGTGTGCAACTTTGCCTCTCGTAATGATTACTCCTACTGGCTCACCTCACCTGAGCCCATGCCCATGAGCATGGCACCTATCACTGGTGAAAGCATTAAACCCTTCATCAGCAGGTAAGTCATCGTTTCTTTGCATACTGCTCTGTTTCATGTGTACATGACACTGGTGTGACATACTGACCTGTTCCCTTATGTATTTATGTACAGGTGTGCTGTATGTGAAGCTCCAGCCATGGTGATAGCAGTTCACAGTCAGACCATTATGATCCCACCATGCCCTCAAGGCTGGGACTCTCTGTGGATTGGCTACTCCTTTGTTATGGTAAGACAGCCTCGGTCTCTCGAGAATACATTTGTTCTGACCATGGATGAATAAGTTATATTGTAATGATTACTGATTTCTGATTCAGTCAAGAACACTTCAGGAAACTAGAAAAGGGTTAACTTTGGTGAGAAAGACTTTGCTCCCTTTGGAAGTAATGAAATTACCCAATCAGCAACAAGTATTCTTGGCAAAGAGAACAGATTCCTCCTTGACAGACATACAGTTGTGGTCAGAAGTTTACATACACTTGGATTAGAGAAAATCCAAAATAAATTCAAACTTGTGCACCCAGTTCTTGTTTTTAAAGCCATTAAAGATGTATGCTGTCATTCCACCCTGGAAGAAGAACAGTTCAAGTAAATTATTAAAAGCCCAACATTGCCATGACATTCACGCCCATGATGAGTGTATGTAAACTTCTGGCCACAACTGTAGATGAGCATTAGGAGTTAGTTTAATCAACAATGCCAAGAAATGGAGGAGGTTGGGGTGGTAGAGGTGATAAGTAATAATGACAGATGGTAATTATGGTAAAAAAGTAATTATGAGTAGTGCAAGGTTATACTGCCTGCACTGTGCACTATCATGACATGGATGGCTCATGTCTGCACTGGTAAATCAGCCAATGATTGTGAAGCAGGTCAAAATCATCCAAGGGAAGTACTTCTGTTTTTTGTG
>VVAS01055151.1:3252-16739 GCA_015103295.1 Ptychochromis oligacanthus
GCTGTGGTTTTAATGTTTGAACATTAAATATGGCATCCCTCAAGGTTCAAGCCTTAGGCCTCCGATAATGAGCTCTATATTTCATGTAATTGCATCTTGTATGATCTGGTAAAAGTAATCAGTTAAACTGATATTATACGTCTTTGGATCCCTAAAAAAGTTTGCAGTTGAAATGAGTGTGAAAGGCTAAAATGCAAAGGCTGGAAACAGAAAACATCAATGTTTTAATGAGTAATTTTCCAGTCGTTGGTGTTTGGTAGAAAAAAAGAAAGATGTGTATTACCAAATGAGAGGTATTCGTCTTGGCTTCGCTTTTGAGGGATGATGGTACTGAGTAAAGATATTTTGCTTTCATAACTTACCTTTCTTAGAGCTACATCTACTAGTAAATGGTAAATGGACTGGTTCTTATATAATGGTTTTTCAGCTCTGTTTTGAGCCCTCAAAGCGTTTGTTTTTTTGTTTTTGTTTTTTACCAGTGACATATAATAAGTAAAATACATAGGCAAAACAATAACAATTTATCATTAAGAATGTATTTCTTTTCAAATTATTACCAATGGCACATCAACCAGGTTAATAAACATACCAACTACTGATTACACAGGTCAACAGGTCATTTTTATCAGAGATAAATTTATTTGGGTTTTGTAGTGTTTCTCATGCTGATTTCAAATCTGTGTTTAATTTTTCTCTAGCACGTCTAGTTTTTTTGTCATTAGCTATGACATCATGAAGGCAATTATATATTGCATGATATTTGGTATAATTAGCCCAAGAAAATGTGTTTTTGAAGAAACAGTTGTAGCTAAATGACACCATTCAGTATATCACACACAATGTGTGCCTATTTGACCTCGTACTGATGATATTGAAAAATTTACTTGACTGGTGCTTACATTAGTGTATTTTTACATTGTAAATGGTAAATGGACTGGTTCTTATTTTTTTTTCCCTACTCTGCTCAAACACTCAAAACGCTCTATACATCATGTCTTATTCACCCATTCACTTTCCTCTATATTAAGTGCTTTTCTATCTAATTTTCACACACATTCACACTCTGATGAATGCATCAGGGGCAACTCAGGGTTCAGTATCTTGCCAAAGGATACTTTGGCATGCAGCCTGGACTGGACTGGAGCAGCCTGGGAACGAACCACCAACCTTCCAATTAGTAGATGACCTGCTCTACCTCCCGAGCCACAGCCACCCCTGTAAACATTGCTCATAACTCAAAAAGTTGATGTGACTGGAAAGAACTGAAAACAGATCTGAAATCAGCGTGAAAAAGTAATTTAGAAACGTGTTTTGCAAAATCTGATGATTACAAAAACATTTTTTTTTTTTTTTTTTTTGTCCTGTGTTATTGTACACGAAAAAAATAAACAGAAACTGATGCTGGAAACCATTTATTAACTACAGTAGGTTCAGATTTACACAATGACACATACTGCAAAAAGTTAAGTACATTCTCAGAATACAAAAAAACCCCAAAACAAAACAGCTCAATGAGTAATTTTTAAGTCTGCCACTTCATTACCAAGATGCCTCCTGTTGGGGATTGAACTTAGAAATCTTATTTTAATTTGGTCAGCTCTCCAATAGATACATCTAACAGTGAAGAGGGAAATACATGGAGGGAAGAAGAGAGATACATTGTTTAATATTTCTGATGAAAATTGTTATTCTTTTATAACTCACTAGTTCAGGGATAAAATGAACTTACATAATACATATTTTGAGCAGGACACAGAACAAACCGTTGTTATACTATGATCTCTGTTTGATCGTGAATACTGTGGTTTTGCTCAGCCATGATGCATGAAAATCATTTAACAGACCATCTCTTAAACATTGGTTCTTGATTGATTCTTAGTTAACAGTTGTTCCGTTATATAATTATGAGCATGCATTCATTCCAGTGGGGGTGATTCAGTAGAGTATGAAGAATATGTTGTGTAACAGTATCTTCTGTGGAAGCAAAACATCAAGACACATCAAAATTGCATTCAGCTTGCAGAAATTTTACTTGTAGTGTAAGTCATTAGCTTTAATTTAAACCCTGCAATTTCTTGTGTATATACAGGTATACGTGTCATTGTGGCCAGCACATAGTCACAAACAGTGACGACTGCTCCCTAAAGTTAGAATTAAAACATTTGACAGCAGAATTGAGAACTGTTTTTATTTGTTTAAATGTGTAAAGATTCGAAATGATCCTTTTAGGTTTTCACACTCCACTGCACTGTAATGCAAAACACAAATGATACAAATCTGTTGTATGTAATTTGCATCTTTTCATCACTGTGTAAAAAAACAAAACAAAAAAAAACATCGCTTTCATTATAAAAACTACACATGCCAGAAATGTGCCTATACTAGATAGAATTATTATGTCCCAATAAATGCATGTAGACTTAGACTTTTGCCACTGCTCTAACATAACACTTCTCTTCAAACATTCTGTCTTATGTGCAGTTTTTTTTTTTATTTAACTTTTGTTTTAATCCCATAAAGTCCTCTTACAGCTTACTTTATTGTCATATTTCTTCACTTAAATTAAAGAAACATGAAGGAATGATGTAGTCTCACTATATTCACGAAACTTTTTTTGTTCTGTTTAGTCAAGCACAAAGACATTTCTTGCCAAATCCAGCCACATGTCAGAGATACTATATTCACTTACCATGTGCTTTTCTCTTTCTTCTTTAAATCTCTGGGGAGGAGAAGACTGAAATGATTTAGAAAATGATATTATGATACAACTAACATTTTAATAATGTCCTTACAGGGTGCTGCATAGTGTAAGATCTGTAGTAATTCTGGCTTAAAAGCACAGCTGGTATACCTTTTATGATGTATAGCTTTTTATTCAATCAAGTTCTTTATCACCTCTTTGTGGATGTATTATAATGTATTTATAAATACTTCTATTTCGCAGTAACTGAATCTATGTGTGTGGACAGTATTCTCAGTCACGACCACCAGTACTGTTACATAAATATTGAATTTACCTGTGGAAGCCAGAGTTGAATTCACACACGCCACGCTGAAGAAGACAAAGGCTTTGACAGTCACATTATACTCAGTTCCTGGCTTCAGACCATAGATGTTCTTCTCAGTCTGGTATCCGAACGTGGACACTATAACCGGTGCAGAATTTGGAGAGTTTTTCTCTCGAAGGTCCAAAACATAACTCGTTGCCCCGGCGTATGTCTCCCATTTTACGAGAATTGATGAGGTGCTTGAGGGACTTGCTGACAAGATTTTGCACCCTGAAAGAGATGGAAATACACTGTGCTGGGCTGGGTTTGAGACAATAACCTTTGTTGTTAAAGGTTACTCAGCAGCAAACAATACAACTACACAAACACAAGTGGTAAAATATTTGCTATTATTTAATCTTATGTGAATGTCACACTGTGTCTTCTATTCACCTTTAATGATCTTTTCTATTAATAATCATTCTTATTTGTCGAAAATATTCAAATTATGCTGACCCACACATAGTCTAAAGATTATTTAAAGGAAGTTTCTTCATTTTCTTACCTTCTGCACTATGATGTATCTGTAAATAAGAAGAATGGAAAATCAGGTAACTAATGTTACTATATTTTAAATATTATTGATCAGTTTTTATAGTTTTTAACATAAAAAGTTATATTTACCTGAGCCAGAGTTACCAAAGCTAAAGAAAAGCCTATGGCTCCCAACAATCCCATCTTTGACAATGAGAGCAGGATTAAAATGAGTCAAATCCAAAAGGTGGGCTGGTTTCTTTTAAGCTTTAGTCCACTATACCTGAGAACCAATCAGTATTCCCCAAATGGGGCCAGGCTGACCCTCCAACAGCCCCAGGCAGCCAGAGCTGCCCAGAGAACTAAGCACAAAGGAGCGATAGAGGGAGGTTTGGTGATTTTTATCAGAAATTAAATTGGCAATAAGTTCAGTTTTTTCCTCACCTTTGCATAATATGCAACATCAGCCTGTTTTCATTGTAAAACTCAGCAGCAGTTTTCAACAGCACTAATGTCTAGTATTTTGTAAGTATCTTTGTAACTTGAGACTTTAACAACTCTTGCCTTTTTCTATACAATATATAAAAGGCAGTGTTTACATAAACACAACATTTATATCTTTTCCCATCATTACTGAAATTTACTTGACAAAAACCTCAAGGTTTAGCATTTGAACCAAAGGGCAACCTCTGAAAAAGCTGATAGATTAAGTGCGGAAGTGGCAAAAATCACAGTTCCTCTTGGTGCCACTTGAGGCTGGTTCCAAAATGGAGTCAGTCACCATAGACTCCCATGTTAAAATGCCCAACTTTACAGCAGTGAAAAGCATGCTTACAGCCTGGTATAAAAAAAATGTGTTGGCCTCTATGGATGGTTTCCCTATTCGTAACAATTCTGAGTGGGACGAATGTTTTATAATGCATCCACCTGGAGTTAGGGGCGTTTCCAATGCTGGAGCTGATAGGTGTTGGCTAGGAGACAGCCACTACTTTGCGTCATTAAACCGGACTTGTTCACTGTGTGTCTGCTGCTGGTGCCTTTTGGAGTGTTTTTAATACATTATCTGACTAATATTATGGCTTGATGTACGGTACAGACAACCCAAGAAGTTTGTTCCTTTGTTCTGATGAGTGAAATTCTAGTATTTTATTAGTCCATTACTTAGCACTAGCCATTTTGTGTGTCTCTGTGTGGCACCCCTACAGGGTAATCCTTACAAGGATACTTCTGGCTCCAAAATATCAACATGGCCACGGCCAAAAATGCTGCCACTGAAGCTTCAAGATTTGGAGCCCAAAATCAATGGGTGACTTCACAGTGGCTATATACTGTCTCTTATACTGTATTTGAACCCAAAAGATTGTTTTAGGTCAGAATTTTGGCTTTGGGATGCCTCGTATCCCCACAGAAGAGCGGGAGGTGGTGGCTGGCAGCTATAGGGAGAGGGAGATCTGGGCATCTCTGCTTAAATTGCTGCCCTGGCAACCTGGACCTGGACAAGTGGTAGAAAATAGATATATGGAATTTGAGTTACAATGTCAGAACTTTAGATCCTCAAAGATAAATGTATTAACAACTTGTAACCTATTAGTCCAAAATAAAATATTTTACTAAAATGTTAGTCTGGTATGGGATTTGGTCTCCAATCAACAAAATGCATTAAATCTGTCATAACTTTATTTAGAGCCCACAATTTATATACAACATAACTTTACTGACTTACTAACACATTTGTCTACCCCTTCATTTCATGTCATTTATATAACCCCAAGCTGGAGCATATGACTGTCACTATATTATATATACACTCCACTTCTTCCCTCTGTCTCTTTATTATTCATTCCTCTCCAATCACAGATATTCATTTTTCCTCTTTCCACTCTTCTCCTTCAAAGTTACTGTAAATGCTGCAACGACATGCATGTTTATTCATTTTGTTGTTTTCTTTGAAACGGTGAGAACACCGTAAATGACCTGAACCAAGGTGGATTAAGGCGTGGGAGGGGCTGCCTAAGAAAGCGAGATAAATGCCTCTGAAACTAAAGTCAGGAATGTAAACGTATGAATAGGGACTTCATTTAGATCAGATTTACATTCAGAACAAGCCATAACTTCCATCTTTCTCGAATTATTCGTTTTTGAAGGCGTTTGTTAATGTATTTGGACAAAAAGTGGATTTCTTCCTAAATAGACTAATCCCTGAGGTGACATTATGTAGGCTACATGCCGGGCTGAAAAAGATCTTTGTCACGGGAGAATAAAGGGCTATCACCTCCTAGTTCCTCATCGTGTATTACCACAAGAGAAGTCAGCATGTAAGTGGATATGGGCTAGAAACCTGTGAGGAAACTTTAGCGTAGACAAAAGGGCAATTATGAAGCACAGTGAATAAGGGCAAGTGATGTGAACAGCTTGATATTTCAGCTGTGATATTGTCCTGGAAGTACTGTATAGGCAATGTTAAAGGCCACATGTGTTGAGCATCTTGTGATGCTACTTCCACAAAGTCTGCCATTCTAAAAATGACATTATAACATAGTAAGGTTGGGTTATTCTCTGCTGTTGGCTTTTTATAGTTATAAGAAAGCAAACTTAGCATAGTCTTTTCAAGGAAATGTTAAGTTTGTCTTAAACATCGTTGTGTCTCACAACAGTAAGACACACAGCCACGTGTTCAGTCAGTCACATGTACAATTGGTTCAGAGAAAGTAAAATTGGTCTGGAGTAAGTAAAAGTGGAAGTTTTAGAAGTAGCAAGGCAGCTGCTAGCAGAATAGCAGACTGAAAGTACGTACTGAGGTAACTAATGATGCCCGATTAGTGCTCTGCATGTCAAAAGACTGGTTAAATTTACTGTGTAAAAT
This sequence comes from Ptychochromis oligacanthus, assembly GCA_015103295.1. NCBI lineage: Eukaryota > Metazoa > Chordata > Actinopteri > Cichliformes > Cichlidae > Ptychochromis > Ptychochromis oligacanthus. The sequence continues at coordinate 9,637 of VVAS01055151.1, forward strand.
ATTGTACGTTACCATTGTATTTGTCAGTTTGAATGTTTCGAGATCTCCTAAGTATGGTAATTGTATAAATAAGAGGACAACATGAAGTTTATTTGTTATGGCTGCTTTCCACTTAGGAGAGGTTATGGCCATGACAACGGTATTGGGTAATTTCAGATGACCTTGGATCAAGGATCAATCCATACGTTTTTGGACAATTAAACTTTTTTTTTTGTAATGCCTAAGTAGCTTTCCACAGTTGGTTTTAAATGTAACAGTCAAGATGTGATTAAGGTGCAGATCTTAGCTTTAATTAATGCTTTTAACAAAAGTATTGCATTAACTGTTCAGGAATTACAGCTATTTTTTATACTCCCCCCATTTTTAATGGCTCAAAATTAATTGGACAACTAACACAATTTTAAATATAAGGATTGTTTTTAATATTTGGATGAAAATTCTTTGCAGTCAATGACTGACTGAAGTCAACAATCTATGAACATCACCAAATGATGTGTTTCCTCCCTTGAGATGCTCTGACAGGCCTTTAATGCAGCCACCTTCAGTTGTTGATTGTTTATGGGTTTATCTGCCTTCAGCTTTGTCTTCAGTAACTGTAAAGCATGCTCTGTTGGATTGAGATCGGGTGACTGACTTGGCCATTGAAGAATATCCCATTTCTCTGCCTTGAGAAATTCTTGGGTTGCTTTTGCAGTATGCTTTGGGTCATTATCCATTTGCACTGTGAAGCTTTGTCTCATCAGTTTTGCAGCATTTAGCTCAATCTGAGCAGAGAGTATAGCCCTGTAGACTTGGTGTAATTTAGCCAGGAGTGGCTGGCCTGGCTAAATTACTCCAATAGTGCATTGAAGACTCGTCCAGGAGGTCACAAAAGAACCCAGAACAACATCTAAAGAACTGCAAGCCTCACTTGCCTCAGTTAAGATCAGTGTTCATGATTCAAGAATAAGAAACAGACTGGGCAAAAAGGACATCCATGGGAGGGTTCCAAGGTGAAAACTATTGCTGTGGTAGTGTTACATCAGATGTAAAACTACCACAGCATTTCATAAAAAGAACATCATACCAACAAACTGCTTCAGGACCTGGACGACTTGCCGTAATTGATGGAACCATGATTTCTGCTCTCTACCAGAAAATCCTGAAGGAGAATGTCCGGCCATCAGTTCGTGCCCTGAAGCTCAGGCGCACTTGGGTTCTGCAGCAGGACAATGATCCAAAGCACACCAGCAAGTCTCTGAATGGCTAAAAAAAAAAGACCCAAAATGAGGGTTTTGGAGTGGCCCAGTCAAAGTCCGGACTTACATCCAGTTGAGATGCTTTGGCATGACCTTAAACATTGTTTAAGGATTGTGTAGAAAAATGGCTGCAATTCCTAAACAGTTAATGCAATACTTTTGTTAAACTCCTTGAATTAGAGTCCGCACTTCAGTCACATCTTGATTGTTTGATTTAAAATCAGTTGTGGTGGTGTACAGAGGCAAAACTACAAAAGTTATGTCTTTGCCCAAAAACTTCTTGACCTAACTTTAAACTGAAGCTTGATAAGTAGGTGATTGAAAGCAGGTGTGTCAACCCAGGAGTCAGAAGGAACAAAAGGAAGTTATGCTCAAGAGGCCATGCAAGGAACACATGAAATAATGGTAAACCCACAAATATGAACTTTTTTCTCCTCCGCATCCTTGACCAACCTTTAATGTTTTTTGTTTGTTTGTTTTAAAGATCTTTATGTTATGTGATTGGTTGATTAGATTTTTGCAAATAACAAAGTGGCCGGGGAGTGCATTTCTTAGTGTCAACAAATTCAACATTATTAACATCCTGATGAAATAAAGTAAATGTCTACATGCAAAAGAAAACACAAAATTGATGCCAAGAACTCTTTATTACCTGGAATATGTATCAGGTTTGCACAAAGGCACATACTCCAAACAGTTAAATACATCCTAATAATAAGAAACAGCGCACTGAAACGTTTTTAAGAAAACAAGATTCCCTATTTAAAGATGAATGGATCAGTTTCTGCCACTTCATGATTAGGAGGCCTCCTATTTGGGGCTGGAGCTACAAATTTATTGTAATTTGGTAAGACCTTCAATAAATATTTCTTAAACTGAAGAGAAATGCATAGTTTAATATGTCTACTGGAGCATGGTAAATGTTTCGAGAATGGTAATTCAGTTTTTCAATGTAATTGCTTTTTTTATTAACCTCAATAACTTACAGGAATAAAATAATTTAGAATTACCCCAAACAGACATACTGTACCTTTGTCAGTATAGTTTGTAAATTTTATTTTAGCAGTACACAAAGACACTCTTACTGTACCCATTATCTGTGTTTTTCATAGCTTATATTTAAGAGCTTGATCACGAATGTTGGGGAACATTGATGGTTTTGCTTGGCTATGACAGATGAACATCATGTAACAACAAACAACTTCTTTACCAGTGATTTGGCATTATTTATATATGTTTTGTGGCTAAATGCTGTCTTCATTCTTGGTAAACAGTTGTTCCTCTGCAGTATATATTTATGAGCATGGCTTCATTCCAGTGGGGGTGGGGACAATGCACGAGGAAGAGGAGGATAAAAAAGATATTTCCTGGGGAGGCAAAATATCAAGATTACATTGAGCTTGCTATGCTTTTACTTTTCTTTCATGTTATTGATTACATTTAATAACATCTGATAACAATGTCAGGAGTCAGTGTGTTGCAGAATAATCTAAATGTGTGTCATTGTGGCCAGCAGAGACAGACATTCATAGAGTCATGTGACAGAGAAAGTTTTCATGTGACTCTCTACCCTCCTGTTAAAATTTAAGTAAACCCCATGATTCAGTAGCTTGTAGAACCAGCTTTAGCAGAAGTAACTTGAAGTAATCATTTTCTGTGTGACTTTATCAGTCTCTCAAATCGTTGTGGAGGAATTTTGGGCGACTCTTCTTTACAACATTGCTTCAGTTCATTGAGCTTGTGGGCATTAAGTTTGAGGTCTGGACTTTGACTGGGCCATTGCAGCCTTCATTTATTTCTTTTTCAGCTATTCTGCTGTAGATGTGCTAGTGTGCTTGGGATCATTGTGCTGTTGCTTGACCCAATTTCGGCCAAGCTATAGCTGTCAGACAGATGGCCACACATTCATCTCTAGAATACTTTGGTATACAGAGGAGTTCATGGTCAACTCAGTGACTGCAAGGTCCTGTAGCTGCAAAACCAGCCCAAATCATCACCCTTCCACCACCGTGCTTGACACTTGGTATGAGGTGTTTGTGCTGCTAAGCTGTGTTTGGCTTTCACCAAACGTGCTGCTGTGTATTATGGCCAAACATCTCCACGTTGGTCTCATCTGTCCAAAGGACATTGTTCCAGAAGTCTTGTGGTTTGTTCAGATTCAACTTTGCAAACCTAAGCCGTGCTGCCATGTTTTTTTTAGCGAGAAGGGGCTTTCTCCTGACAATCCTTCCAAACAAGCCATAGTTGTGCAGTCCTTTTCTAATTGTACTCTCATAATGTTAACATTTAATATCCTAACATGTTAACACACACCTGAATGCTCCAGACTGGCAAACTGCCAAAACATCTGCTTTTATAGAGGTGTGCACACTTGCTGATGATCAATTAATAATTTTAATTATAGAAACAGTAAGGGTGTACTTAGTTTTTCAGAGGACTAAATAGAGTCCTGTGAAAACTTTTTTTACATGACTGTAGATATAAATATCACTACTCTACACAAGAGTTGTAGTTAAAACCATAAACCAGAAGGGAGAATGTACAAGTGCTGAAGGGGGTAGCAGAGAGAGCTTAAGCATATGCTTAAGTTATTTAAATTGATGAATAACGCTCAAAAAACAGAAGGTGGGCTCACTGGTACTCTTATGAGACATATATAAGGCACATTTAAAGAAAAGCAGGGGAGAAATCTGTTGAGCTAGCTGGAACATAAAATTAAAAATATTTCTGATGTAGGGAGGAAGGTGTACTATACTATTTTGCTGTACTATATTAAATTATTGTCTCAGTAATATACACTAAACTTTTGCATCCCCTGTTTCACTCTCTATATATTTTATGCCTTATGTACAGTGCTTCTTTATTTGATTTTAATATTTTGGTTTTCATCTTACAGCTGGTTACATCTTACGAGAAAGGCTTGTTGCTAAATCCAACTAAAGTAATATATTCACGTACCATATGCTAGTCCACACTTCTCTTCCCTCTGTAAATCACTGGCCAAGAAGAGATTGAGTCAATATTAGAAAAATCATGCAACATTTAAAATCTTTTAATAATCTAATGCAACCTCAAGAAACTTCAATTGCCAATAAAACATAAAAAACTAGATTAAAAATACAGAAAGATAGCATACTCACCTGTGCTAATGTTGCTCCCTGAACAAGTGACTAAAAGGGGAGAAACAGAAAAAGTCAAGTTCTGACAGTTCCTTAATGCTTTGCTGCAATATACAATTTAATTCCCAAAGGTATTTTATTTTCAAAGCACAGTTATTGCATTCATTGGTGTATAAAACTTAGCCCTGATGACAGGTGAAATGATGGAAATGATGGCAAAGGTGTATAAAAGGATTAGCAATTGTATGCATTAAAATAACCACATGCTATCATTTGACACCACTTCACATTGAGTTCCTAGTGGCATACCTAAGTACAGTCTCTCAGGGCAGAGAAGGACTTTGCTGCCCTCTTGTGTGAGCGGGGCTACCACTACGTGATAGACGTCCCCGCACTGGATGTTGTCAATGTTACAGCTGTTTTCTCCGGGAGATGCGGTGCAGTTGTAGTTGTTGTTGTTCCCCACCATCTGTGCGATGGAGCTGTGGCTGCCGCTGCCGGTGCTGCGCCAGTAAACCCGCAGGGAGTTACTGGCCATCGTGTATAGCCTGACACCTGACGGACAGCAAGGACCTACGACAAAGATGAAGCGACGCGTCTCTTGTGACTGTTATCTCAAAGAGTTTGTAACTGATGAGAGAGGCTTTTAAAATGGCCTACAACTGAGGTTATTGTTAAAGACTGCTGGAAAAACTATGTTCGAACTGTAAATATTAAGTGTATTTTTATACTTAAAGTGATACTTTGGAGACTTTTAAACAATTCACAAGTAAAAAAAAATGTAGTTTATAAGCAATACAAGGCTTTGTTGCTTACAACACTTGCCTGCCTTCAGCTGGTCAGAGCTGTTGTACAGCTTCAGTTTTGATGTTTTATCAAAAGGCATGCCATCTATTAGTAAGCACTTATCATGATACTTATAAAAAATCCACAATCGAGCCCTTTAGACCCCTAAATTAGTTTTTTTTCAAGCTGGCCTATTAGGCTCCTTTCCACCACTATAGTTTTATTCTTGCTTCATTTTTATGCTGCTATAGTAGTTTGGCATGATTCAGAGTTCCAAATTATCCTGATGAATCTCGGTGAAGCCCCTCAATTGATTCTCTGTCTGAAACCAGTTGTTTTAGCTTGTGTCCTTTAAAGGACCTTTAAACCAGCTTTCTTCTGATTGGCAGCCCCTCGGGTTAGAACAGCAGGTGGGTGGGGCTTCAGTTCTGTTTTTGGCTCACAGGGATTACTCGCACATATACAGTGCTTAACAAATTTATTAGACCACCACCCACTGTAAGGTTTATGTCACAGCTGCCCTGAATTAACAGTACTGATAATGACCAAAATTATTTTTTTTATATTTCTGTAACGTTTAATCCACCAGTATGTGCAAGCGCTTTAATCGAAATTATATTTTTAGTGCTAAAATATAATTATTATTATCCACGAATTTTCAAATTTACTGTTTTACAAAAAAGCAGAAAACATAGTAAAGCATATTATTATTTTTTGATTAAGATGCCTAATTAGAGTTATTTACTTGCATTCCTGAACAGAAAAAACTAGTTTTAGTGGTTGAATGTTTTGCTTGATTAATTTCTGATTTCTCAGAGAAGTCCAGTGTACCAGCTTAAATTTGGGTATAAAAAATTCATTTTGCAATTCCTCACTGCTGTTCAAAATGGTAAAACGTCGAGAGTCCGCTTTAAAGCACTTCGTGTTGCTGGATGGTCTTTCTCTTTTTTAAGACAGGTGGTCTAATAAATTTGTTAAGCACTGTGTAGACATTAAAAATTAATAATGCGTGTGTGTACAGTTTCTCTCTAATTTTACAAACCAAACTTTGTGGATAATGCTTCTGTTTCATCTCAAAGACATTTTTCACGGCCAGTTGTTTGTCACTTATATGCAGAACAGCATTTAATATCAGCACAGCCAGTTTATTGGTCCAAGTCTACTACTTTTAAAGCATTAAAGTTGCCTTTGTGAAAGGCTTTTCATAATGCATACTATGACCCTATTAGTTGCTATGTTGCCTTAGTAATAATGCGTCGCTTGATTGTGTGTCCATAGGTCCTTGAAGGAGCATTAAACTCTGCGACACTAATCTGACTCTCTTTCTTAAACCAGTCTTAGAAAACCGTAAAGTGAAAAATTCACCAGTAAATTATTTGCAAATGAAAATGCAAGTTATTAGCATATATTTAGCTATTGTGATGGCTCTGAGTAAAATAGATGTCCTTTCACTGGTAGAAAACATCACTCACTGGACGAGAAACCCTGATAGATGCAGTTGGCCTTGCGTCCGCTGTGGCTGAACGCCTCCATGGTGACAGTGTAATTGGTACCACAGGTGATGCACCCCATGAGGCAGTGGGAGTCTTGGGTGTGGCAGCGGGCATGACCGCGTGATGATGTCAGCGAGGTGATGAACGTGCGTGCCCCTTTGGCATGAGACCACGAGACGTTGGTCATTGCCTGAGTCACCTGATCCACTGTTAGGTTTACTGGGCAACACGGTTCTGTAAAAGAAAATGATGTATATGGATGCACAAGGCTCAGCTCTTGTAGACTTGACAATTTGAGATAAACATGTCAAAAGTGGTTAATTAGTCCCTTTCGGTACCCTTTTAATTACCTGCAACACAAAGTTACACAAAGTTGTAAAGGAGCCCCAATGCGTCAGTCAAAGCATTCGACTGCTCACCTGTTTCTAGAGACTCAGAGTAGCTGGGTAAACTCTGACCAGCGGCAC
>VVAS01055153.1:0-12398 GCA_015103295.1 Ptychochromis oligacanthus
GGTTTGCGAATATTTGCTGTGTAATTTATAAATGGTGACAGATTGCCAACACGTTGCTGTCAGTCTGAATGAGTCCCCTCGAGTTCTGTTGATGAGCAGAACTCGAGGGGACTCGACTCAACTGGTTCCCAGCTGGTTATATTCTGGTTATATTTCTGTAGAACAGGAAGCTTACTGAGCGCAAATGTAAGTAGTTAAAGTGGATTTCTGTTAAATGTGAATTTCTGTCTATACACAGCAACAGATGTGATTTTTGCTGATTTATCACAGTTAATCGCTGTATTATCAGAAACAGACTGCATGTAATTGCCAACTTGACCGCATTCAATCGCAGACCGAAAGCAGACCGACTCAGTCTTACGGCAACATTTCTGAGAGGTTTTAGTCACAGTGTTGGTGTGCTTGAAAATTTCATTTTGCAGCAAACAAATAACTGAAGGAAATAACTTTATCTTATTAGATAAAACAGATGCTGACAAAGTTTAACTTTGAGGACATAATTTGCAGTTGAAAAAAGGTGATAAATCGCAGTGTATGTTATGGCAATACTCAGCATATCGCAAAATTTTAAAAATCGCAATAATATCGTATCGTGGGGTCTCTGGTGATTCCCACCTCCACCTGTAAACAGTCTTAGACTTTGCCGACTCTGTGGGGGCCGCCCCATGTGGAAGTGTATGACTTCCCATCAGTCTGCATTTCTGCAGAATAAAAAGGTAAACGAGCATGGGAGGGGCATCCAACCAAAAAGGCGCAAGAAAAATAAGTTTACGTGAAATCAGAATAAAAAGCCGCATGTTCCTTATTGCAGGTTTTGTTAAATAAGTGCCCGGGGGCGTTTCAGGATGGCTGCCGCGTTGAGAGATTCTCTCCTCTGAGGACTTTGAGGGAACCTAAAAATGCTGTTTCGCAGAAGTTAATGGGAGACTGTTGGACTGTAGTGGAAGTGATTTACAGCTGCGGGGCTTTACAGGAGAGTAGAGCTAATATCTGACGTATGTTGCCTGGAGGACAGGAGCGGTACCTTTGCTGAGTTGCGGCGGTTCGAGGTCCAGCAGGTCCGCGGTGACCTGGAAACCAGCGCTGCCCAGTTTCAGCCTCACAGCGTGGCTCAGAGACAAACTGGACACCGGTCTCTGCATCTCCGCTGCTAAAAGGCGAACAGCTTCAAAACAACCCGCTGTCACTGCTGTCCCGGCATGCCCTTCACCCACGAAAACAAACACACATCCGGTTTGGCATTTCAAAGTAAGAGCTGCTCGCCTTCCTTCAGATGTGAATGCTCTGAGAAATTGTTTCACGTTTCAAAAAAGCACATCTACTGTTGATCCTGTTTTTTTTTAACAGCACCTCTTTCCAACTGCTAACCTAAAACAGAGCATCCTGAAGCTTTGTTGACTTAGTGCCCAAAGATGTTCCTTAGGATTTGTAAAAAGGAGTATCAGGGGGAAGAAATACAGCTCTGAAAATTAATATAAAGAAACACGACTGATGATTTTCAGGCTCATGAGCCGGCCTGCGTCCTCAAAAAGGTTTAGCATTAAAACATGCTTAATTACTGGATCATAATTATTGATTCATTAATGGTTATATCACTTTAATGTTGCAGAGTGAGGTGTTTTTAATTAGTTATATACTTGGTGGGTAGCTCTATCTATGACACCGCCCAGCATCAAAGAATTAAATTTCTGCTATTTTCCAGAAAATAGTTGATATTACCTTTATTTAATTAATATTGAATCACATACAGTTTTGTCACAAAATGCAAATCCTTTTTTTCCCACATATTGTCCATTTGTGCTCGTTGTATTTCAGTTTCTCCAACACAATTCACATATTTCCATAGGTTTCTTTTAACTGGACAGAATGACCAGTTGGCACGGATGCAAAGTATTTGCCATCATGCAGTAGGACACATTTTAGGCAGGCTTTTGAGCTGTCAGCGAACAGCTTCCACTCATCTGCATCGTACTCAACCCATTGCACCCAAAAGACCTTCAACATCAACACAACAGACAAAGTCATCATCCATTTCAGAGAATGGAATAAGATCCTTCTCACAATGAAAAGGATAAAAAGAAAATTTGGTTCCTGGAGTCAGGAGATTTATACCAAACCCCCAAATACCAAAACCCATGTTCTTTCTCTTTCCCTCAGTCCATGCTCGGAGGTTTTCAGCACACGCCCGGCAAACTGAATGAGGTGCCCAAGGCTTGTCTTGGTCGCCCACTTTCATACCAAAATAAGCAAAGTATGCCTTTTTCACAAAATCTGTTATGTTTTGTTACTGCTTGGATGTAGTGAAGCATCCAACAGATACAGCAAGAAACACCTGGATCATATTTACAATTGCCACTTGTGAAAAAACGTGACATGATAGAGCAAGGTGGATGTTATTTTGGAAATCAGCAAACCCAAAATTAGTAAATAACAAGTGTTAGATTTCATACAGCAAATATGATGGTGTAATAATACAGCCTAAGATATTAGTAGATTTTATTTAATTGTATCTTGTGTCGTCCCTGACCTGTGCAGTCATGCGAATTTGCAAAAATAAGCAGTAACTAAAGCTTTAAAATAAATTGCATGGAGTATAAAGTACGATACCACTTGTCCTATGCGTGCTGGGCACTGTAATTCTAACAGGGACGCACCCTGAATGTTAACGTTGGAATCTAACCTTGAGTATTTTTAGTGTTGGTGTTATAGCTGTTCAGACTATGGTGGTTTATATTGATAACTGTCATTTTCAGGGCTGGTTTTTAAGCATTTTACACGTAAATCGCAACAAACTCATTTTAGTTTCTGACAAATTACCTGCCAGAAAAATAAGCTGTCACTATTATGAAACAGAAGATCAGCAATGATTATGGAGTCCCTAATGCTTTATTTTGAAGGCATAACCGGAAGTTGTGTATCAGCTGATCTTTGTTAGTGAGCGTCACTGTTTCGTCATTCATCTGCGACAGTGTGCACACGTGAGGCGTAACTGTAGCAGAACTTGATCAGAAGAGTCAAAGTAAGCTTTTATTTATTTATTTTTTACTTTAGGTTGTTTTAATGTGAAAGAATCTGCATACGGAAGTGATTCTGGGCCCCCCGATTATCTCATGAGTCTGATTCAGGTACAGACACGTCTTGTTTCTACTGTTTGCAGTGAGAGAGATGGAGAGAAGAGAGGAAGAGGAGGAGGAGAAGACGGTTGCTCAGAGGGAGGCTGAAGAAGAAGACGAGGAGAAGCAGGAGGATGGTGATGAGGAGAAGGAGGAGGGAGCTGCTGCAGACAGAAGAGATGATGATGGTGACGAAGATATTGCTGGGATGAAGGAGAAGAAAAGGAATTCCTCTCAGGACAGGAAGTGCGTTCCAGGTATCATCTACCTGGGTCACATTCCTCCGAGGTTCCGACCCAAACACCTGAGGAACCTGCTGTCAGTGTACGGAGAGATCGGACGCATATTCCTGCAGCCCGAAGGTACAAATACTACAGAATACTACTGCAGTACACACAAACACTAATGAATGAATGACTCCACAAACTGTACCAGGATCAGTGAATTCTTGTGTATATATAATCACGCATTCCAGTTGTTTCCAGAAGTTGCTGGTGTGTTGTGCTGAAGGAGATGATGGTCGTTCCATAGTTCATGCTGTGAATGTTCTCGAAAAAAGAAAATAAAAGAACAGAAAAGCTTCTTCTGAATTCATAGGGCATTGTAAAGTCCCGAGGCTCCAACCTGAGGCTGTTTTTGTGATTAACTTTTGAATTTTGGCCCTCTAAAATAATTTTTCTGTGGCTTTGGATTCCAAACGCAACGTGTTTTACAGTCAAAGTCACAAAGGAACCATTTTCTACCCAAATGATGACTCTTTTCAGATATAATTACCACTTTCCTCTTTCTTACAGTCAAATGTTTTATTACTGTAGTTTCATCATGTCTAACTGTTATTTAATCCTGCAGGGTAAACTGACTGCAACAAATCTGGAAAGCCCACCTTAAGATATAATAACTGTATTTTACAAAGCAGCAGTGCGCTGAACTCTAAATGTTAAGGCTGTGTTGGGTGCTCGGTCTTGACTTAATGAGTAAAAAGCTACTTTTCGGCTGCTTCCTCCAGGGGTCACGAGCCACTGTCGGCATGCACTGATGAGTATTTTTCTGTTGTGGAGCAGCAATAAATATTAAAGATACCGGTTATCAGTATTCTGCTTGTTTTTAGGTAATGTCCTTCCAAGAAGGATTATTTTAATCTCTGTAAAACAAACTCCGGCTGTTATTTTACAGTCAGTGGTTTTATAATCGCACATGGGCAAAATGTGACGCGAGGGCTGGAGTCAGCCTTCAGACCATCTCACTTCAGCCCACAACATCCTAAAAGGAAAGCAGAACAGCTCCCCCCAAAAATCAATAAGAGGCAGCATTATGCCAAGAAATCTTGAAGTGTATGACAGCAATGAGTCTTTGCTGTTGTATAACTCAATTCCAATGTATTGTGTTTCATCACTGACTTGTGCAGCTGTGCATATCAGACAGTGAAAAATCATCCCAAAACAGAGAGATGCGTGACATGTTTTGAATGTGCAGAAAGTTTAAACGTGTATCAGTGGCACATGTAGATTTAAAAAGAAAAAGAAAAAAGAAAGACACAGCATGATATCAGTTAGAACGGTTAACTCTTTACACTCTCACATCTGGGTCCAGGCAAGCACAAATGAGGACAGAAGAGTAAGTCATGTTTCTGAAGTCGTGAAAAAGAAGGTTTTCACAGGACTCTGTGCAGTCCTATGAAAAACTGAGTACATCCCATGAATCAGTAGCTTGTAGAACCATCTTCAGCAGCAATAACTTGAAGTAATCGTTTTCCGTATGACTTTATCAGTCTCTCACGTCATTGTGGAGAAATTCTTTACAACGTTGCTTCAGTTCACTGAAGTTTGCAGGCATTTGTTTATGCACTGCTCTCTTACGTCAGGTTGAGGTCTGGACTTTGACTGGGCCATTGCAGCACCTCGATTCTTTTCTTTTTCCAGCCAGTCTGTTGTAGGTTTGCTGCTGTGCTTGGGATCATTGTCCTGTCGCATGACCCAGTTTGGACCAAGCTTTAGCTGTCGAACAGATGGCTTTATGTTTAACTCTAGAAGACTTTGGTATACAGAGGAGTTCATGGTTGACTCAATGAGTGCAAGGTCCCCAGGTCATGTGGCTGCAAAACAAACCCAAATCATCATCCCTCCACCACCATGTTTGACAGTTGGTATGAGGTGTTTGTGCTGATATCCTGTGGTTGGTTTTCGCCAAACATCTCCACTTTGGTCTCATCTGTCCAAAGGACATTGTTCCAGAAGTCGTGTGGTTTGTTCAGATGCGGCTTCGCAAACCTAAACCGTGTTGCTGTGTTCGTTTTAGAGAGAAGCTTTTTCCTGGCAACCCTTCCTTCTTTTTCTAATTGCACTGTCATGAACTTTAACATTTAACATGCGAACTGAGGCCTGTAGAGTCTGAGGTGTAGCTCTTGGATTTTTTGCAGTTTCTCTGAACATTGCACGGTCTGACCTTGGGGTGAATTTGCTGAGACATCCAGTCATGGGAGGATTGTGGCATTGTGCTAACACACATCTGAATGCTCCTGCAAACTGCCAAATCTGCTTTCATAGAGGTGCTCCCACCTGCTGATGATCAGTTAATCAAGTGCATTTGATTAGCAGCACCTGGCAGCTGCTTACCCTCTTAAGTCCTAGGGAAGCTCACCTGGGTATACTTTCACAGGACTGCATAGAGTCCTATGAAAACTTTTTTTTCACATGACTGTATGTGTGCTGAATCAGCAGCTATTATATTAAATGAGAAAAGCTGATTAAATATTTGAAAATGATACAGAATGCCTGAGAGTCCACCTGCATTATATTCCATCGAGTGCCTGATTTGACTTTGTTTTAGATAGAGACGTTTCCATCATAAACTGATGCAGAAAATGTGCAAATTGTTGCATTTTTTTCACCTGCTTATCACCTGATAACTGGTGCGTTGATGCACTGATCTTGCAGACAGACAGGTGAGGAAACGGAAGAAGAAGGCTGGGCTGAGAAGGTGTGATTTCACAGAAGGATGGGTGGAGTTCAGGGATAAACGAGTGGCGAAGAGAGTGGCGGCGTCTCTCCACAACACGCCGATGGGAACCAGGACACGGCAGCGCTTCTCCTCCGACCTGTGGTGCATGAAGGTGCGTCCCTCCCCCTGCTGTTTAACTTGCTTCCTCTTCTTCTCCTGCTACTCTGTTATAATGCCAAATGCTTTCTCTCAAAAAGCTGCAGCACACATCACAGATAACACTGAGCTGTTTAATGTCAATACCGTGACAAATAATCTGCCGCTGCTGTTTGCCACAGTATCTGCACAGGTTCCAGTGGACTCACCTGAGCGAGCGGCTGGCCTACGAGCAGACGGTCCTGAACCAGAGGCTCAGGACTGAAGTTTCTCAGGCCAAGAGAGAAACAAACTTTTACCTGAACAACGTGGAGAAGAGCGCTCACCTGGACAAGCTGAGGAAGAAGAGGCAGAGAGACGGAGAGCAGGTAAACTCTGAAGCACTCACTGAAACGATAAATGTAAGTCCTGTTCAGGTGGAGACGCGTGTTTGCTGTAAAACTTTATTTGTTGTCATCAGGTGGAAGAAAAGACGTGGGACTTCACTCAGCGTCAGACGGAGGAGGAGATCCAGATGAAGAAGAAGAAGGACTCCGTTTCCCAGAAGCACCTGGAAAAGGCCCGCCGCATAGAGAAGAAGAGCCAATCGAACGTCTCGCTCCTGGCCAAAATTTTCAACTCCAACCCATCACAGTGACAGCAGAGAGACACTTCATTAGCTTTTGGAAAAGACTGTTTTCATAGCAACTGTATTTAGAGCCCTTTCTCCAGCCAATCAAAGGCCAGTTTGGGCAGGGGAGGGGGCGGAGCAACCAAGACTTCTGTAAGAACAACACAACAGCAAAGAGGGAAAGATGAGAGCAGATCTGAAGGAGCCACTCGGCTTCCTTTTCAGCTCATTGTACAGACATTTGCTGCAATTAAGTTACAAGTGCAGCAGACGGTGCTCACACGATAGTCCTTAATGAACAGGAGTGAAAGGAACTAAATGGCTAAAATGATTAATTACAAAAACACTGTATTTTATTTTTTGCAAATCCAGTATCGCTAATGTGTCTGAATTTAAATAAACAACACTGATATCCTTACAGCGAAGCTGATTTTGCTAATAAAATTCTGGCATTCTACTAATACATGCTGACAACAGGCATTGAAGGCCGTGTGGCTTCTGCCAGAAATTCTGGCGGATGTTTTTAAGTGGCTTGTGGTGCTGTGATGTCTCTTTGCCTACAGAAAGGTATTTTACTACAGTCAAAACCTCTAAAAAAAAAAAAACCTAAAGCTCCAGCTCAATAGGGCCCCATTGATCTTATGAGTGCCGCCTGTGACACTGGAATGGGAGTCCTGGGTTATATTAGAAGAGTTATGAAAAGACCTGAGGACAATTTCTTTGTTTTTCTGTAAAATGTTAATAAAAATAATTTATGGATTGGCCAGACCTTTAACCTTTTTCCTCTTTCATTAGTCAGTGTCACTTACTAATTATAAGTCTCATGGGACTCCTCAGCAGAGCCACTTGTACCTGCTTATCCAAGTCATCAGGTCAACTTTTTTTGGTAATACAACACAAAATTGCAAATGTCTGTAGGGACTTGATGGTCCGTTTAGGGGTCTTCAGAAGTCCACCTGTCAGACGTAGCTTTTACGGCGATGCGGTGCTGGTGAGGAGACAGTTTTGCTCTGGTAGCTTTTGAGAACCAGCTCACATTTCACCTGGTTTGAGAACAGAAGTTGGGGTGGGATGCATTAAACGGGAGTTCTGGAAATCTTGGCCATCAGGCACTGTATTTCCTACTTTCTGGAGGATTTTTATGCACCAATTTCAATCTTTTATGCATCAGTATATGGTGGAAATGTCTCTGAAGGAGCACGCCCATGCAAATTTTTACCAGAATACAGAAAGTGAGGATCTCAGGCAATCAGTACTGCACACAACTTTTCCCCTTTCCCTGCTGAGTCAGTACACACAGACATGTTTACTCTTTTGTCCTGTTATTGTGTGTTTTAAGTAATTCCTCTGCTTCTTTCATGTTTTTATAGGGTAGATAAATGCTTGGATGAGTTCTAAAGACAGGAAGGGTGTCCCTGTGTCCCTCCTGAGATTTACACCTATGACTGAGTACCTGGATGATGTGCTCATAATTGTCAAAAGGTTTAATGTGGAAGTGTTAATGATAGGGTAGAGTTAGGGTGTTTGATTATTTAACTTTTTGTTCAGTAAAGAAAGCTCTCTCATACCTGGGTGTATCTGTTAACGTTCTTATTTTTAAACAAAATTAATTTATATTGCAAACATGTAACAAAAAGTTCTTGTTTATGGAATTCAAATTGATTTTTTTTAGCTGAAATTGTTTATTTTGATTCGTGTTTGTTTGCTCTGTTTGTTGGTTATGTTTGTTTATCCAACATGTTTGCGTGTTATTTAAAAATAACGAACCGAAAAGGGGCGGGGACACGTGCGGGATTATGACATCACCGACGGTGCCGTGAGCGTCTCCGTCAGGACGCACCGGAGGAGCGGAGCAGCAACATGGCTGCAGATTACTGGGAGCCAGGAAGATCCGAGACGCCGTCAGACTGAACCGAGCCACGGATAACTCCGGACAGACCGGGACAAGCCCTCCCGGTGAGTAACGGTCACCTCCGGCCCTCGCGTGTAGCCGGGAAACGGTGACTGAGCCGTTAACGGAGCGAGCAGCAGCCGCTCCGCCTCCGCTGCTATTTATAACGGTGAGGAGGACGTTTTACTGCAGGAAATACACGGGTCCCGTCCTCAGCCCTCCAACACAGAAACACACAGGCGTAGGCAGGTCCACGGAGATACGACACCCGAAGCAGCGGAACAGAAACAACAGCTGCCACAGTGACACACACGTAGCTTTAATTCCAGTTCTGTGCCGTCACAGCCACAGGCAATGACGTAATACAGCTGTCAGGCAGATAACCTGTCAGTCAGTCAGGTGTTAGCATGTTAGCAGTCAGGTGCTGTGAGGCAGCTCTTAGTCGCTGTTTGGGATCGTTTGTGAGTTGAGGTAGTTTCTGTTACAGAAGTCTGAGGCCTTCAGTGTTTTCATTAACACTGAGCAACATCACACTCACCTGTGTACATCAGAATCACCTGTGGATATGAAGCTGCTGAAACTCCCATCTTTAGCTCATGCCTGTCTGCATTTTCAACATTTCAGAAGCATCTGTCAGTTGGTTTCAGTGTCAGAGATGAGTGTGCAGGGAGACTAATTCAGGTGAAATGAATCTACAGGTGAGACCATTCTATATATGAGATGTGTGTTCAGGTGAGACAAATCTACAGGTGATGATGGTTAGGTGTGATAATGTTCAAGTGAGATGAATCTACAGGTGACGATGTTCAGGTGTCATGAGTGTGCAGGTAGACTAATTCAGGTGAGATGAATCTACAGGTGACGATGGTCAGGTGAGATGAATCTACATGTCTGCTAATTCAGGTGTGATGAGTTAGATGTTGAGTTGTTTAGGTGTTTTCTACTTCTTTCGATACTTATGGTTTTCTTAGAATGTTTTCTCCTCCGTTTACCTGTCCAGGTGTGGTCTCCAGGCTGGCTGCCCCGCCTCCCTCAGCATCACGTCCCCCACTGCCTCCCCGGCCCCCCCTAATGGAGAGGATGAGGAAGATCAAACGGCAGCTGTCACTCACTCTGGGGAGGGGTGGGTCTGGGGGAGGGGACAGGACGCTGAGTGACACCATCACTCAGGAAGCAGCTTCACACAGTGACTCAGGTAATACACTCAGGTGTGACCAGAGGCTTATATGATGAAGCAGGATTTGGAACTCAGCGACGGTTTATGCCGCACACCTGGCCTGGTCAGGTGCAGGTTGTGTTTGAGTGAAAAATCTCTGCCTAGTGACTAATCAGTTCTCTGGAAAAAAGTGTCACTATTCCTAGAAGGTGCCTTGAACATTGGTGGGCAGAGGGTCTTTCATTTTTAGAGACCTTTAAACCCTGTTTTTCCCTGATCAGCACTGATAAGAGATACAGGTTTTCAGGACATGGAAATTGTTTCCCTCCTTCCTTTTCTTTCCTGCTGACTACACAAATTATTAACTGATTTCATTATATAGCTGCATAATCCTAAAACGGAAAACAAGGCTTTTTAAGTGTTCATCTTATATGAAATTTGCAAGTCAGCCCACTTAACACTTTGAATTATGTCTTAATTTCTTCTCAGACAGATCCACAAGCCCCAGGAAAAAATGATGCTAATACGAATACAGCAAAGCAGCGTGTTAATTTAATGCAGTACACAGTTCTAATTATGGTCAAATCTCCCTGTGCTGCAGTGATACTGATAAGTCTATTAAAATAGACATAATGCTCATTTCCAACTTTGTATTTTTAATCTTGAACTCTACTACAGTAGCTCAGTGTGAGTGACAGTTAAAATAATCATTATTTATCCCATATCCTTGCAGTCCCTCACTTCATCAGCAGTCGTAAACAAGCTTTCTGAATGGCTGCCCCATTGCAAACAAAAGAGTTTAACTACAGGTGGGTGGGGCTTTTGTGCTTGTAGCCAAATGTGACCATATTAGGGATATCCGCTCTAACATCACACAGTGTCAAGAGTAGAAAAAAACTGTCTAAAACAGCATTTAGAGCAGTCTGAAGACTGAACCTTTGGTTCACAGGATAACTTGTACATACGCTCACCTCATTTTTTGCAGCTTTTGCCGTGTTTAATATCAGCATGACTTTAAATGGAGTGCATTTGTGTAGTTCCTCTCCGGTCTTTCTGAATACTCAAAGCACTTTTACACTACAAGTCACATTCACAAATTAATACTGCACTTACAACAATTAGAAACAAAAATACAGCACTTTTCCTATCATACACATGCACACACTGCTACTTGGACTGCAGCAGCTGAATAGTATTATGTGTCTACCTCTTTGTATTGTTTACAATACTATGGCTATCTCATCCTTTGTAAAATATGCTGCTCTGCTGCCAGTAGACCTGTCTATGTTTGTGATTGATCATATGCTGCCAGCAGATTGTCATAGCCTCATGTGAATGCACTCATAACTAGATTTGGAGGCTTTGAGTTGATAACCACCTTTGTGTGACTGCTTGGTCTGATTGCCAATGTTAGAGAAAGTGAAGCCAGATAAGCCAAAGATATTGTGGGTATGTTGAGCTTACTTTGTAGTACAGGCCCCCAAATGACCAGCTGTGCAACGCTGACTTAAGATTATGCATGCTGGTTAGAAATTGTGTCTCACATTCGCTGCTCACATGACGTTATAACCTGGCGGAGGCTTGGAGGCTGCAGTTACGAGTCCGGCACTGCAGTCGTTCACCTCAGGATCCGCCAGTAGGGAACCACCTCTGTGATGACAGAACTTTGCCTTGATTGGCTGGAGGCTTTAATATGTAAATAACATGAATAAAATATTTATTCATTTTATTTTTTTCCCGTTTGTTTAAAAAAAAATAAATAAAGACAATTAATTGAAATGAGTCCCAGTTAAAACAGTCAAGAACTAACCAGCTGCTGACCAGCTTTGTAAACTGGTCTGCAGCTCACACAGCAGACTGGTAACTGGAAGGCTGCTGGTTTAATTCTTGACACTTCCTGCCTGATTCCTCCCTCTGATCTGATTTGGTTGGTTGGATGTGTGATTTTGATTGGTTGCCTGTTGGACCTGTCAATCAATCAATTAATCAAACACTTGTTTACTTTGATTTTGTTTTTTGTTTCTCCTTTAACCCCATTTTAATCTCTCCTCCTTTTTTCTTCTAAATCAACCAACCATTACCCACCTCCACCCCTTATCTCCTCCTATGCCTCCCTCATTCCTTCATCACCCTTCTATACCCACTTCCTTTCATCATCCTCCCTGCCCCCTCCATCATCCTTCCCTCCCTTACACTCCCTTCACCCCTCCATCTCTCCCCTCAGAGGTGGTGTCTCTTCGTTCCTCTGGAGGTTTGAAGGTTCGAGCTTCATCCTCTTCAGTTCAGTCTTTACTTCAGTCGTACAGCACCTCACTGAGGAAACCCAGAGGCCTCGGACGCAGCCTGAGCTCCTACCTGAACCACACCACCAGACTGGGTACTAATACTGCAAATACATGTACAAGTACTGTACTACTACTCTCACATAATGTACTGAATGTATACAATATAATCATATGCTACATATCTATCCACATAAAAAGAAAGTGGAATTGGTCTTTGCTGTATGCTTGAAAATGTAGAGGGTTTTTTTCT
>VVAS01055174.1:5038-16754 GCA_015103295.1 Ptychochromis oligacanthus
GGGGGGGGGGGGGGGGGGGGGGGGGGCTGTTTGATGATTGGCTGGGAAAACTGGCATCCAGGATCTGCTTCCTTCTCTGGGCAGCAGAGTGAACACTTTTAACTGTTAAGATCACTGTTGTGTTTGAGCGCTTTGCATAATTGCAGGCCCTTTTTCTCACAAGTTGCTATAGTGCTGCAGCTGTGATGGCTTATTAGACGCTGGCTCGCACACTGAAACAGGCAGGAGACACCTCGGGAAATGGATCATGTGTTGTGTGCAAGTGGTGTGAGGTAAGCTGTGAGTCACAGAGCTGCTCCTGTCAGAAACGCGACCATAAGCTAAAACCTGAGGGAAGAGTCCCAACACAGAAGATTAATCGCACACACAATGTGATGTAAGGCTGTCTGACAGGTATAAAGGTCTGAGACACTGACGCACGTGTCTGGCTTTAAAAAGGGTTAATTTCCACAGTCAAGGTGTGTTTTTTTTTCTGCTTAGGCAAATAATTACAAGTAAATGAAGAACTGTAAGGCCAAAATACATGAAGGAGGCTTAATTTGAAAGGTAAAATCTTCTAGTTTTTAAAAGTATACTTGTTTAATATGTCACCAAACCTAACCCTAATCCTATGCCTAAGTGCTTCACTGGTGACCTGGTGGATGTTAATAGACTAAGCTATAAGGACCTTAACTTACAGAGCATACAATGCACTGCTCCTTAGCAGAGGAGTGAGGAGTAATATCAACAGTAATAACTACACAGGATCTGAAAGATAAGCCTGAAACATGCCCTCAGTAAGCCCTCAAACACTTGTGGAATTCTGTGTTTGCAAGCGAGGAAGCAAAAACACTGCTGAATAAAGCAGGTGCCTTTGTAAGCTGCAGATCAGAAAGCCCTGACTAAACTTAAAGTTTCTTTCTGCCAACAGGAAGTCGCTCACTCTGATTTTATACTGTGCCCTTTTGGCCTCACTTGAGTAATTTCATGCTTTCAGTCACAACAAATGTCCATTAGGCTGAGCTTGTCTGAGGATGATAGCCTTGCAGTCACTGACTCTCTTTCTCCTTTGATTTTTTTTTTTTTTTTTTTTTTTTGCAGCTAAATTCTCTGGAGAGACAATTGAATTTGTGTTGTGCCTTGGTAACACATCTCGATCTCGATCCTGAGCTTTGAATCAATGCGAAATCACTACATGTCTATGTGTTTACAGGATCAAGGTCAGGATCAAACCCCTTTCCAGGTGTTCTTTTGTTGATCTTAATCTTTAAGTTACTCTTAACTGCCAGAAAACCTGAGACAGCAGGTGGTTTCATTGATGTTGGCTCTGTCTTTCTTGTTGTTGGTGATGGAGTACATGCACCTCCTTGTAGTGTCATTATCTTAAAATATAAAGTGCTTTGATGACTGTTAGACGCTATATAGGCCTAAATAAAATTTAGTTGAATTGTTCACATGAAGTGGATGCAGCAAAATCTAATCCATTCTATTCTATATTGTTGATGCTAGCAGTCCTGTAATAATAATAATAATAATAATAATAATAATAATAATAACAATAATAAGACTGTATGTTTGTGTAAAATCTCTGGTAAAATAATCTCCCTGGTAACCTAGGAAATCCAGCTGTCTAACATGTTTAACATTGTGAAATGTGTGAAAAACTTAGGATCTTTAGTACTTAAACTTAATGACTGTATATAAAAGACATGACATCACCCACTAGCATTTTGCCCTCCACCACATATGTTTTCTTGAGCCAGAAATGACCATAGTTGGATAAGAGGGTTAGTTATCAGCTAATGCCATCATGCTTGGTCATAAAACTGCATTCATAAGCTGTACAGGTCCAGGGCACAGACACACATACCTCCTAATTAGTGATAGGTAACAGACTAATAAAATACTAGAATACCACTCACCAAAACTGAAGCAGAGACCTGTTGGTCGGGCTGTACCACACAGCAGGCTATAATATTTGGCATATAATTCTATTAAAAAGACTCCAAAAAGGACCAGCACCACAAACACAGTGGGGAATTACGCCTAAAATACTGTAACTGGCTACAGTTCCTTGTTTTAACACACATGTCAATGTCAGTATAACTCCAGGATAAGTTATAAAAAAAAAAACTTCCCCACTTCAGAGTTATTATGAAAGGGGAAACCATTATTTGTGGAAGGCTGTTAAGGATTTTTTTAAGCACATCCATCTATTAAAAAGTCAGACCCAGGTCTGGGAATGTTCTTGGACACACAAGATAGACCTGAAAGATGTGACAAGGTATAAGAATGCATGGCAAACTATGGTCATTCTGCTGGCTGCTTAGATCAAGCCGAGAATTGATTTAAAAAATAAAGACTAGAGCTCCCACGAACAGATTTGCTGTTTTACTATTCTACTGATGGGTAGAAAAAAAGGGCAAAACTCTGAATCAGTTACAGGATATGGTAAATGGGCCTCTATGACATTTGGTGCCTGCTGCACAAACCATGTTGGCCTGGGATACAATAGGCCAGTCTGATGCTGACCTCAGTAGTATTGCTGTTCACTCACACCCTATGAACACAGTGGGTCTACTGTCGACAAAGGGCCATGGGGTGACATGTAACAGAAAACAATAAAACACAAAAGGATTTATTGTTGCTGTCGCAAGTTTTGCCAATTTCAGTGTTAGTTGCACCTTCATTATTAGCACTTATCTTCGTCCTACGAGATGGGAACTGAATGAATATTCAAGGACGATGGGAGAAAAAGCAAAAGTGAAGGAAAAAGCAAAAAGAGAAACCAGCCAGAGAAACTGAAGGAGCCTGATGTGTAGCCATGTAACAGAAAAGAAGGCTGCGATTGTTGTCTAATGAGGCTTGATTCAAAAAAAAAAAAAAAAGATGGGATGGGACGGGAGCAAACAAAATGTCATCTTTATTAAGGATTCAGCCTGGAGACAAAGAGGAGACGAGAATGTGACATCATATTTCTAATTACAAGCATTGTGTAATATGTTATACAGACGTCAAGCACGAAGATGCTGGATTTTTCATCACAGATTAAGGAGGACAAGGACTCGTAAACAAGCCCATGATTGGTTACTTGCCATCTAGGCTTGACTTTGTTCAACACAACACTGCACAGAGTCATGTCTGGCAGAATTGAGGATGTCTGGGTTGCTGCTATCTCTTAAGCCAATCACGCTTGTCCCTCACAGGGCTTAAGCCAAGTCTCTGTAAAATATGCTTTTAAGAAGCGTTTTCTGGGTGAAACTGCACTGAAGCATGCGAAAAGTAAAGAGAAAGAGCTCAAAACTCTCCTTTGTCCGCACCAACTTCAAAGTTAGTAGAAAATGTTAAAGGGCAACTGTTAGACTGTTGAGAAGCTCTTCTTCAACTTTGGTTTGGAATTTCTGAGAAAAAAAACAAAAAAAAAACTGATTGCAATCTCAGCCAGCCACAGGAAACTTGCTCCGTTACGGGCTAAACACAGACAGCTCAGGCCTCAAGGTCTAATGGAGAAAAAAGGTAGATAGGTTGCAACTCCTTTAAATGACTACATGTAAGGTGTTGCTTGTGGTGACAAACTGGCAATCATTCCTTAACTTTGCAATAATCTTTCAGTTTCCCTCTGCTTCAAGGAGCTTTTAGCAGTTTTAGCTAATTGCTTTGGTTTTTCTGGGTCACCAACTCCGCTTTCTTTGATCTTTTTTTTCCAGCAGAAGGCAGCCATTTTAGGAATTAAAAACTCTCATAACTCTACCAAATGCCACCTACCCAGCACTATAAAGCAGGTGGACAGAAATTAAGTAGCTTGTGAAAACAGGAAAACGTTTAGCTTTAGGTATTTTTCTGAGGAGATGGTTGAGACTAAAACAGAGCTAAAAGTAAAAGAAAAAACTTTCATTCTTAACGAGGCCATAAGCTAGCACTGTAAAGCTAACGCTGTTCCATAACGGTCAACTTCCAATTCATTTTAAGACTTATGAAGAAATTAGTGATGGCGTTTAAGATTTAGTCTCCTAGTGGTGAGAAGTTGAAGACTGCGAGAGTAGCAGCAATGTGGAGACCTGAGACCATGGGCGAAGTAACCACGAGTCATATGGGGGGGATATACTTAACTTTAAGGTGAACAATTGAAGCCACAACCAATGGGAGCAAAGGATACCGTGGATTGTAGTTTTAAACCATCTGAGTTGAAAAGACTGAACCGAAATTTCAAGGCACACCTATATTCTTATGTTTTTGTGCATCTGTATGTTGCAAGAATTTATGTATAAATTCTTGCAACATACACCCCATTTTGGAACCACTGCATTAGAAGGTCACCTATGCAGTTCCATTAGCGATCGAAAAATGTAAAAGGTCCTCTCTAACCAGTGTTTACTGCTTGTTCAGGGCTACTGCAGGAAGAAGAGGACTCTCTTCCCGTGTGGATAAAAGTGCTTATTTGACTGATTTTACTAATGTTCATACTACAATGAGTTAATCTGCATTGTGGTTATTCTGTACCCAGAGCTTATTTATATTGTAACTTCTTAGTTTATGTAACACTTTACTGATACAGAGCCGTGTATTTGATTATATGTGCGTATTGTTGTGATATGGCTAGATAATGCCAGCTAAAATTTGATTGGCTGCATTGCAGACTAAACACACCAGCAGCTTAACAGTGATTCTCTTTCACCACTCTGCGAGCAGCACCGTCACTACCATTCATCTTCTTTTAGGGAAAATGTGTGTGTGCGTGTGTTTGTGCATGTGTGGTGGTGGGTGTTGTGCAAGCAAAGTTTTTTTTTTTTTTTCTTTTTTAGTCTATATGAAGCACTGGAGCACGCAGTAATGTAACCCCAGGCCCAAGGTCGCTTTAGAGCGCATGAGCCATCAAACACATACACAGAAGACACAGACAGATGCGTTCATGTGCTTATCTTTATTCCCACAT
The DNA here is from genome assembly GCA_015103295.1 of Ptychochromis oligacanthus. Classification (NCBI taxonomy): domain Eukaryota; kingdom Metazoa; phylum Chordata; class Actinopteri; order Cichliformes; family Cichlidae; genus Ptychochromis; species Ptychochromis oligacanthus. The sequence goes on from VVAS01055174.1 coordinate 9,951, forward strand.
CAAGCAGAGAAAAGGATATATGAGGACGGTTTTCTCATATTATTAGTGCTGAATTAATTCCTGAGTGACTACGCAAAAGCCCTGTCCTTATTCTCAGTCCTTTCCTATTCCTTTCCTATATTTAAATAACTACTTTTGGTCTGGACTGAACAGCGTGGAAAATTCAGAATAACAAACTAGTGTGTTTGACAGCGGAAGGATAACAGACCAGCTTTGTGCTATGCGCATATACAGTTCAACAAACAGTTTACGTTTCCATCACATGTGCTTTTGGTGCGCTTGCAGCCAGAGACATTATATCAGGAGGAGACGTGACACTCAAATAATCCTCAACATAAATCTGTGGGAGAACTCTAAAAGTCTGAAGATGGTGGTTGCCATTGCCACCAGAGAGCCAGTTAGAAGGTGACACATATTAGCCAGTCATGTTGTTGCACTGATACTGGTGCAGAGTAGAAGTTTTTTTTACCTTTTCTTGTCTTAGTATCCATAATGTGAACAAGCAGAGACTTTGATCATGCCAGTGAGTTGTTAATAAAGCTCTAATGTGGGAAGCAAAGTTGCCAAATTTTTTTCAGTTTGTCTGGTGATTCTATACATACAGTTGTTTATGTTGCAGTGACCTTTGAAATGAAAATCGCACATCTCTCTACATTAATTTTGATCTAGGTTAAAAACAAAAACAAAAACAAAAAAACACTATATCAGTTCCAAGATGGACCGAGACTTATGAGACTTACTTCTTGGAGGACTTTGTTGTAGCGCAGACAGACCAGTTTCCCTGACATTGTAACATAAACAGAAAAATAACATTGACATTTGTGGGGTGAGTCAGCCATAAATGTGTCCTGTCAGTCCACCTTAACTGGACTTCTGAACATCCCATTTTCCACCCTTTACACATGTAGCACCATAGCATCTAAGCCCTCCATAAAACTAAGGAAAATCCTGATATAGTCAGAAATTTGGTGCCCTTGTGGATTTAAACTATAAATTGTTGCATTTGACAAAATGTCCTATGTCCTGTGGTTACATGCAGACTTTTGCTGTAACAAGGGTGTGCAAACCAAGAACTTCTGTGTCGGTATAAGTAATATTAAGTATTATGACACTGTGACATTGCAGATTGAAGAAACGTCACAGTGACTGAAAGGGTTGGCTTCTGTGCAATTTCTGATTAGAAATGTCAGAGCTGAGGAACTGCAGAGCTGAAGTTCAGTTGAGGATGCCGCACAGAGCACCGCCAGCTGAATGAAAAGGAATGAACGGAGCTAAACAACCAAAATAATTATTTACGCCAGCTTCTAGAAAAAAAACTCCAGATTTTGTTTTTTGTTTTTTTGCCTGGACAGTATTGATAATATCTTCAAACTGAAATAAAACAACACTTGAGTCCTTTAGTTTTTGTTTTGTTTTTACAGGGAAGCAGATTTTGTCAATAAAATGCTAACATTCTAATGATACATGCTGGTAGGTTGGTTAAAAATTTTTGACAAGGAGAGATGGCACCTGTTTTCAAATGAGAACTAGACATTGAACCATAGTTAAACCACAACAGAAACTTCCATGTATATGCAGCAGAAGGAGAACTGGAAGGAGCTGGTTGGGATGGTTCAAGGTGCAATCAAGAGGCTGCTGCTATAAATTCTCTGCTGCAGTTCACTTCTTGCTTGAAAACAAAATGGCGGTAAAGTGGCTCATGGTGCTGTGACAGAAATGCTCATGGAAATGTATTTTCCTACAACTGAAATGCATTAAAAAAAAAAAAAAAACTCTTAAAATATAACAGCATCTATTTTTTAAACCCCTTCTATCAAAAACATAATGAAAATTGCTAGAAGAAAAACATTTACCCCACAAAATGTATATAGGGCTCCATTCATTCCAAGTCTTGCGAGTGCCCCCTATGAAACCAGAAGTCCAGAGAGTTGGAGTTCTTGGAAGGATCTTTGGAAATGTTTTGTAAAGAAAATTAAGTTACGGTTTATTTTAAGATCTAAAGCTGTGTCCACACTGGAAGCAATTCGCTCGTCGCACATCGCTTTGAAGCTGCCGGCTGGTCGCTTGCGGACATTGTTTATCTGGGGTCCTGCCCACTTCCCGTCTCCAGCAGTTTTTTTTTGCCAAAACAGAGGGTTAGGGTTAGGGTTTGGAGCCAGGGTTGGGTTGACACCAATGACTTAGACCTTAGATGGTTAAGTAATTTTTATGTTGTGTGATATAAAGTAAAATGTGTATTAACATCTAAGGAAAGCCTGATACTTTTTAGCACATGGTGCATTTAAACTTTTCCATACAATTGTATGTAACTATAGGCTATTAGTGTTAATGGGGGTTTGAAGAGAAGAGATCAGCAACATTACCAAAAGATAAGAAACCATTCTTCAATCAGAGAAAGCCTGTCTTCTGTTTTGCACCACCAAATAGCAAACCAGATGCACTCTGGAAGTTGCCATGCTTTCTTTGTTCTTTTTTTATTTTTGCTCTCTGCATTGCAGTTATAACCCTATACCGCGAGATCACAGCTTGTGTTGGCAGCCTGTTCGGCTGTCAGAAACAGGAAACTGCCATGCCAGGTTTCACTGGACAAACACACAGCGGTCAGATGAAGCAGCGGTCTCAGTGATAGCAGGCTTATGGTCTGCTCTGACACTACACCAGAGCTGCTTTTTACCAGTCTCTAAGGGTCATTCATTCATTCACTTTCAACAAACTGGATGGAGGGATAAAAATATATATTTGCCTAAGGCTCTATATCTGAATGAGTGCACACGTGAACTCACCCGGTTTGAGTCACAGTTGTATACATCCGTGCCTGTTCTGTACGCCTTAAATGCAGATGGACTGTTGAATGTGTGTCATATTTTGAGGACTGTGCTCACTGACCATGAAGCCCATCTAAACAAGCCCCACATCTTTGCCATCAGCTGGCCCCATTCTAAACGGGCACACACAAGGGGAGTTGTGTGTTTGAATTTAGCTGAAACTGTCATGGTTCACTGGGCAGTGGATATATGGCTTTTTGCTGAATCAAACACAACAACCTCTGAACTGCTCCAGTGGATTAGATTGCTGACCAAAAGAAACAGATTTTGTTAGCGCTGGGCGGCTAAGGTTTGGATCCAAGTTAAGTGGTGTATTTATATGTACATAATTAACAGGGGTACTGTCAGTTTTTGCAATAATCTAAACCACTGCAGTCAAACCACTGCAGGCATCACTGACAGGTGTCTTCTGTCTACCTGGTTGTGGTGAGGCTGTAATTAACCCTCTGAGGTCTAAGTCATCATAGCTGCTGACCAAAATCCTACCTTAACCCTATATTTTTGAAGAAGGGGAAAACAGACTTTTTTGGAATATTTGTAAATATTTTTAATGACTAAGTCAGTTAGAATGAATATTTTCTTTGTTCCCTGATTCCCAAGACTTGGGAGAACAATTTAATAAAAACAAAAATTGCATATTCTGTCTGTGGGTCAGGATTAGTGTTATGACTTAGACCTCGGAGGGTTACGCTTTTTTGCGGTATTGGTGGCATTACTTTATCTTGTTTCAGACTGGAGGAACAAGACTTGTTGCAGCTGTCTCAGTCCCCCCTAACGGTAAAATATTACAATTACCTGGAGTGGGCTGAAATAAGAATTGAGGCCGTGACATCATCGCAGGTCACTATGAATTTTTAATTAGCAAATGAATTATGCTTAAAATACAAGTGTAGGAAGTAGAGCATCTGTAACCATACATGTACGAAGACTTTTACTTGCTGTTATTAGGATATATGTGTTAACAACATGATATCAAAAGTTTTCAAAGGTATACCATGGCTGTGGGTGCACCAGTGAAAACTCACTAGGAATAATCACAGCCAGACATACCACATATTTAAACTGTACTTTTTAAACAGAGACTGAGATACAATATCTTTACACTGAAGCATCATGTAAAAGGATTTTAAAAAAAAAGAAGCTTCACACACATTCACTGAAACTGATCCTGAGTTACAGTGATGTAAAATAGATTATTAGTGTTTTAGCGCGTGATTTATATTGACTTGGTTCCTGACTGCCACTTATTTTTCAGAATTTAGCTGCATGTCTTCTTTATTCTCTCCCTCTCTGCTCCACTTTTCTTTTTCTTTTTTTTAGACAATCAATGTGTCAAACATTACCTGCATGTGTACATTTATGTGCATAATTAGCCATGGAGACTGCAGAGTGAGCGTATAATCTGTGGCTGAGAGAGATGCACCTGATTCTATGCCGTACATAAACTGTTTGCTGATCAAGATGAATGTTCACGGCAGGCCTAAACAATCCTCAGGGCATAGGGAAATGTCCCAGTGCTCCCTGAGCCAGTGGCCAGTCTGGCCCTTGCAATTACAATGTTTTAGTATTTTAATTAAAAGAAAAAAGAACCCAGAAATTACGTATTCTGAAAGCATTGGGTTAGGGATAGGGTCAGCGCCAATAATAACCTTTACAGGATTAATAAATAGGTCCTCCACCTTTTTCCTTGATCGTTAGACATTTAGGTATGACCAGATGTCTTATACAAGAAGACCTTGATTTGAAGATAATACTTTTTTTAGTTTCTGAAAGCGTGCTTGTTTAGTATGTGGTTAAACATATACCGGATCTCTCTCAGCCCATTCTGGGTGAAGGTTAGGATTTTGTTGTGCAATACAAGCACATGTTTAGAAACTACAAATTGTTATTCTTCAAATTAAGTCTCATACATGCATTTTGGACCTTCTTCTGCCATCAGCTTTTTAATTTGGGTGTAAATAAAATAATAAAAAAAAAAAAGTTAACTGTAGCCGTAACCCTAATTGGACCACCGGCAGCCTTGTAAAGAGGTTAAATATAAACAGAGATTACCTCACTGCTCCAGCCCTGCCTGAAGGCAGCTCCACAGGTGGTTTTGGGGGGCTTTTTCCAGTCACCATTTTTTCTTTAAGGAAAGACTATTTGCTGACAATCCAACAATCTTTTCTTTTGGTGCCGTGATGCACCAAGAATGCTCATTTACAACTTTATTCTTCAGAGTTGGGAGCCTGTTCAGGTTCACACAGTCAGTGACTCGGTGATACAGTCGGCAGCGTAACAGAAACCGCGATGTCGATTTAGAAGATTTATGATGGAAGAAATGAATGTAAGTTGTGAGTAACATGTCTGAAACAAAACCTCATCGAGATGCATGAGAGGTGGGAGTGTTGGTGGAGAAAGACGAGCAGAGATCAAAGAGGAGAGTGGGTGCCGTAGCAACATGAAGTGTGTTTGTGTCCAGGCAGGATCACAGCTAGGCAAAAACTGGGATATGCTGGCACCTTGCTTTGAGCAGATGCACTTATGAGATCAAGGGTGTGTGTGTGTCTGTGTCTGTGTGTAGTCAGACAGTGTCACACAACAAAAAACCACAAAGACCAGCTTTCTCCCTTTGATAGAGTAACTCTGAGAGTGATGCCAAATACTCTTGATTGGATGCAACAATCCAGACCCTAAAACTGTACCCTTCTCCAAACAGAGGAGTCTGTTGTCTGGAAGATAAATGGAGCACACCACCAGTCTCACAGAAAAACACAAACACTGCCGGTTGCAATCAGCAACTTTCTCAGTCACGACCTATGCAATTAAGTTGTTCAAGAGGACAAATGAGGGAGCAGAGAGAATAAAGAGAGGCTTTCTATCAATGTCCTGTTTGGAAAATGAGACTTTAGATTTTCTTTCAGAGAACAAAAGGACAAGATCAACTGATGTTATCTTGGTGTGGACACTCCAAACAGAAAACACGTTCTGGCTGATTGGCACATTGGCTGATTGTGTATGAATGGATTTGCAGGTGGGGAAGTACAGATGAGTAGATCTGTAGTTAAAAACCTCAGAGAGGTTTCAGAGACGGTGTGCACTATGCACTGTCTTTGGTCTGCACTGTAAAAAGGAAGGAGTGTCTGTACACCGAAAGTAGCAACATTTTCAGAAATATTTCAGTGTTCACCTGACAGATATTTGAAAATGAAGTCATTTCAGATATGCATATAACCCCTGGGTTTTTATTTCACTGGCCCAAAGCTGCAAGTAAAACCTGAGAAACTTTTCACGGAAGCTCCAATTCAGAGAAATTTCAAATGTGTAAGTGAAGAGCAGTAAAGTTTAGAAATGTCAATTTTATCACTTGGGTTTTCATTGGTTACCACAGCAGTCCTATAGCACTGGTCAGCTGGGGCCTTTGTGCTAAAATGCAACCTAACCCTAACCCTAGGCCTAAAGAGCTCACTGGTGATCTGGTGAATGTTAAGTGATTAACCCTTTGAGGTCTAAGTCATCATCCAGTGGCTGTGAAGGACTGGCAGCCTTTCCAGGCTGTACCCTGCCTCTTGCCCTGTAGCAGCTGGGATAGGCTCCAGCCCAACTGTGACCCTGAATTAGATAAGCGGAAGAAAATGGATGGATGGATGGAGCATAGTTTACTTTGTTTTTGTTTGTAATAAACAGAACAGAAACTTGATAGTTGTGAACAAAGGATGCATGTGACACTTTAAAAGAGACTTTTACCAGCACAAGGAAGGGGGCTTGCTGTTTGGTTAGTGTTTCAGTCCACAGTCCAAAGAGAAACACTGGTGTGCATATGAATGTGGTTGTTTGTCTGAACATAATAGGTTTTCTTCAAAGATGCTGGAACAGAAGAGGAAAAAAAAATTCACATAATAAGAATGAACAATATCCCTCTCCTAAGAAAGAACACAACAAACTGGGCCAGTAAACCAGGACTGATACCTGCCATGTGACACAAAGAGGCCTTTGTACT
>VVAS01055205.1:0-12832 GCA_015103295.1 Ptychochromis oligacanthus
CCTACCAATATGCTATATCACCAGAAACACTGCTCACCGGCCCTGTTGCTGTCAACTAATTACCAACACCTGCCATTTGATTGCTTACACCTGTTGCTTGCCTAATGAGACTGTTGTATAGTGACAGTACTGATTATGATTGTGTGGGCTCTCTGTCCACAGTGGTGCATTCTTCCCAATTCCATTGTGTCCAAGTCATTTAGTTAACCTGTCTCTTCTGCTCACTCTGACCCCAGAGTTAAATCCATCAATATTTTTGTTTTTCATTTCCAATAAATGTATTTCATACTTAGTGGCTGAGTGGCTGGCTGTCTGTGACCCCTGTCTGCTGTCATGAAGAGCGTCCAGTGCATCTCATTTGTCCTGTCTCGACTCAGAACGTGGATAAAACCCTATGAATTTAAACTCTCAATGAGGCCAGAGTCAGGGCACTGTTTTTGAGGCTGAATAGATTTTTTTTTCCTTTGGAAGGATTGTTACTGAGTGAAGAGACCCAGTAGTATCTAAGCAGCAGCCATAATAAGACCATATTTCCTAATTCCCCATATATTAGGAAAGATTTTACAAAGGAGATTATAATCAGATCCTCTTAACTGGCAGCTGTTCTTAGGAATTCTACTTTGCGTTGGGTTGGCTGTGGCTCAAGTGGTAGAGATGGTCATTAACTAAAGAAAAAGGCCGGTGGCTCGACTCCCTCCATCAGTGTGCTTCTAGAAGTGTCCTAGGGCAAGATAGTGAACCCCGAAAAAACTTCCATCAATGTGTCACTGTGTCTGTTGTTCAAAAGCCATATCTATCCAATAAAAGTCCATTTCTGTCCCTACAGGTGCAATCAAAGTGTGTGAATCTGGCTTGCATACTCACTGAGAATTGATTGGTACTGTGTATGTACCTTACAGAGACCATCCTTGAACCTTGAATGTGCTGGCATTGGCATAGTGCTTTTCTTACTCACCACTCAAAGCTTTATCTGTCTTACAACTGCACTTACAGTCAACTTAGAATCACCTAACCTGCATGTCTTTGGACTGTGAGAGCTCCAACAAAATTACCAGGCACAAGGACAACAAGAGCCCAGGGAACATTCAAACCCAGAACCTTTCTTGCTGTGAAGTGACAGCGCTAACCTCCGAAATGAACTTAACTTAAATAGAAAAGCAAACAGTGAAACCTTAAAATTTAAGAGCGAAATTCACATTTTACCTATTTTTTTGTGTTAAGCTAAACACAGACTGTCTCTTGCTATTGCAAAATCTAGAAGAAACAGTGCAAATATGTTCCTTTTTTATTGCTTGGGAACATATATGTACTTTATAGTTACTATGAGGCCTAGTGAAGGGTGTACACTGGTGTTAACCTGTACCTTTGGGGATAAAAATAGACTGGTATAGTATTCCCCTGACCTCGCAGCATTTTCCTTAAAGGTCAAGGAAAAGTGTTCATGAAAAGACAAAGGATGTAATTTTTTTGACTATTCGACCGCAGACAACTTCAGAAGCAAGTAAACATAAGGTTTTTATTTTCATAGTTCTCTGCATCTGACTTCAGGGGGTATTTTAATAGTTCTCAGGGGAAAAAGTTTTTAGACAACCAGCAACATCTCTTTCTCTTTGCTCTGATAACATAGACCATCAGGATCTGGCTGCAAATCTAAATATTGACAGGACACGTAGCTCCCAGCTGAAAACAAGGCTGACAGGCCCAACATATATCCTCCAGCCTTTGGTCTGCTGCCTGCCACGGACCAAAGCTTTGTTAAGTCACCTGTCAGATGAAATTACGCCAATGCCAGTCGCCCAGTGAGGTGACGGCAGGGATCCTGGGCCATGCAGGCGCCGAGGCTCCACATGTATCCACAGTGTGTTGCGGAAACGTCAGGGGAGGTTGGTGGGGGCAGAGCGCATGGACACATGCTGTTAGGTCTCGCAGAGACACTTATACAGATCCACTCTCACCCTCGGATTATGGCCATAATCCAGAATGACACTTTAAAAAGAACACACTGGCTTCATTAGTGTGCTGACAATGCAGCCCTATGGCCTGTTAATGGTGAGCTCTCATAGGCTTGGCAGTGAGGAAAAGAACTTTAATCAGTGTCTCACAGGTACTGCAGTTGCCAGGGATACTACACTAAAGAAAGCATACAAAAGGACTAATGGTGTCCTGTTGCGCTAGTTGGCTTCTGGAGGCCATTCTAGTTCCAACATTCAGATTTATGCAGTCGAGAGCTGCAAAAGAAATTAGAAACACTACAACTCGCATTGGAAATTATATACACAGATACAGTGCCATGAGGTCATTTTTAAATACCATTATGTCACATATAATAACTAGTTAGTTGATGAGTAAACTTTCTTGCCAATAAATCTGCCCTTTATTTACCGCAATGTGCATTTCTTCACTTCAGTCACAAGCTCATTAACGGCCCTCTCGCTATGTATTTAATAATACAGTAATGTATTTAATAAATAATGTTTGTTCTCATTTAATTTAATTTCTCACAGACATGGATGAATGGTAGAGTGGTGACTAATAATGGGATGTGGGAGTGGACAGCACAATAATGTTTACCTGAACAGAATGTGAGAAGCAGAAGTAATTAGTTGTGTAACTAATGATGTCAGGTATTTGCGCCGTTAATTAAGAGTGGTGGATGATGCATTCAAATCCTTCACCTAGGTAGAAGTGTCAGTATGAACATGGAGAAATATGCCATTGCAAATAAAAATCCTGCAATAACAATGGCAAGTAAAGCCACTTAAGCACTTAGTGATCTAAAAGTAAAAGTACTCACAATACAGAAAAGTATTTTCTTCAAAAATACAATAAAGTATAAGTATGAAGCAGCATGAAACAGAAATACTCAAAAGAAGCACAAAAAGACCTTATCAGGTACTTTACTGGATGGATCTGCAGATAGTTTCCAAGGCTGGATCCAGCATTCGTTCCAGGCTGTACTTCAAAAGAAGATGTTAGGTGGATAAAACTGTACTGTACAATTGTTTTCTGTTGTAGTGTGTAAAAAATAAAAGTTACAAACAGAATAACTTCAATTTTCCAATGATACCAATCAAACCATTCATCAACAGAAAACCAAGAAAGACAAACCAGGTAAAAGAACATTCCACACAGGAAAAGTTACATCCCAGGAAACAAAAATACACAAGTTCACGTAAGAAAAAAATTTTTTTCTTAATTTGATAAGTACAAAAATCTCAAAAGCTCAAACCTATTTTAGAAAGCGTTCCCAAAGCTTTCCAAAATTTTTGTTTGTACTTTGGTATATGTGCTTTTCTTTCTAGTGGAAAGTTTGACATTATTTGTCTTATCCATTTGGTCTAAAAGATTTTCTCCCCAAATCAATTTGGTTTTTGGCATTTCAAAGACCGGGGTTCATTAAAATGTGTTTATTTTTCATATAATTGTGTTTTTTGGGATACAACCCAAATAGAAATTGCTTTGGATCGAATGAAACTTTCTTGAAATAATCTCACATGTCACTCTGACTCTTTCCCAAAATGTTTTAATCTTTCTGCCAAACACAGTGAAACCGTGTTTCTTTAGCCTCTGCATCTAGTACATATGTCTGGCATTTTTACTATAACAACCTAGCTTGGCAGGTGTACATATGACTGCATTAACTAATTATGGGGTGTTAATCTGAAGCATGTATTCACTGTTTGAGACCCAGCACAGGGTGATTACCAAACCTGTGTTGAGATTTCAGTTTCCAAGTCTTTCCTCTATGCATTTAGCCGAGAATGTGAATGTTGTTTACATCCTGCTAAACAGCATGAAAACATACGTTAAAAAGTAAATTAAGTTGATGTGTTTTTACAAAACGTCTCATATTCAAAAGATATAATGATCATTATGCAGATCTACAAATCTTTTCAAACTCTTTAGACACCCGAAGTTTAAAAATAGCATCTGTTCTTTCTGCTGCAAAAACTTGTTACCCCATGTTGGGCTATACTGAGCCAGAGAGTTATTTCACATATTGTCTCACATCACACCAAACTGTGTTCATATGCTTGACAATTGGATTTCTTGTCTGCTTTTGCAGTTTTCTCAAACTGACTGAATTTCTTACTCTACACGTTATACTTACATAGAAGTGAGAAACACTAAACCACATATACAATTTTCAGAATGCCAACAGTACATGCTGAAGCAGGTTTCTGTCACTGACATTATTTCAAATATCCAGCAGTGATGGAAAGAAAAAAGAAATGCAGTGTCCGTCCAGTGCACGAGTGTTGATTGCAGTAAATGGCAAATGGACTGGTTCTTATATAGCGTTTTTTCTGCTCTGTTTTGAGCACTCAAAGCACTTTTTGATCTACCACAAGCCTCATTCACCCATTCACACACATTCTTACAGGCACTTTTTTCCCCCCTATGTGTAAGTGCTTTCTATCCAACATTCACACTCCGATGAACGCATCGGGAGCAACTCGGGGTTCAGTATCTTGCCCGAGGATACTTTCGCATGCAGACTGGAGCAGCCCGGGATCGAACCACCAACCTTCTCATTGGTAGATGACCTGCTCTACCTCCTGAGCCACAGCCACCCCCAGTAGCTGATATTTTGGTTTAATATTTACTGCAGATTATAGTCTTTCACATTAAACATAATGCGATTGTAATCAGGTTTTGTGTCTAGAATTAAAAACAACCTTTGCAGACATTATTGAACAGAAATGGTAACATGGTGTATTATGGTGCACTCATCATCTTTTTATTTTGTAGTCTATTGACTATAGTTTGACTGCATTAACTATACGTGAGAAACTACAGCTATGAAAAGTCAATCATTGATTCCAACCCAACCCTCTCAGAAGTCAGTTTAGTTGATTCTGGCCCTCTGTGATCCCGCTCTTCTGATGCTCAAATTTCAAGGATTTTGAAAAACGTCTTCAGGATGTAAAGCTGTTACATAGGATCAATTTCCTATGACTAAGCTATTATATACAACATGTGAACACTGATATTGTTTCTCCATTTCACAGCCATAAGCTACATCTGCACGTATTAAAATGTAACTATAATAGACCATTATTTTAGCACAGGAGGAATCACTGCTGGTATCAAAATGTGTATAAATTTCAGATGCTATAACTTGTTTTAACTACCCACCTATTCCAAATGGTGATATGACCCTTTTTGAAGGGCTTTTTGAAGTTTTCTCCAGTGAATTATCAGAAAACAGATCAAACATCCAGGGTGCCAATGCTGGTTTGAGTTACTCCACGTCACAGGCATTAAACAGGTGGAGTTTTCATACTGATGCTCAGAGTCAGTTGTAGAAAAAATATTTTGACTTTAAATTGTGACACTTGGAGTTGGTGTAAAATTAATGCCCTGGCAGGTTTCAACATAGATTAAATGTGTTTTCACCCCTGAAAATTTTATGTTGATTCCATGCAGCGTTTTTCCACCAACAACGAAATTAGTCACTTAGTAATAAACTACACATGCATACAGAATAACGGCAAATATAAATATACAGGAGTACTAGCCAAATGTATGTTCAGCATTTGCTACAAGCTCTCATCCACATCACAGGGTTTCTCCTCCTGATGTTCTCTCTTGAAGTACAAATGTGAAAGAATGTTTGATCCATTCTTGGAAATTAGCTGCAGATCCATCCTGGACAGACATCTGATCGTTAAACTTTGAAAATGTGCAAAATGGACCACAAATTTCCAGAGTTTTGGTGAATGAACTAGCAGTTCATGGTCATCAATTATCAAAAAAGCTGCCACCTGAACTTCTGATTTGTTTGCATTTTATGGTGCAGATATGTGGCATATTTCTGAAAGACCACTGAACTTTTATAGGTAACTTTTTATCAAAATCAGTCTTTTTTTTTGTAGTTGTTGTTGTTGTTTTGTTTTTTAAATTTCTTTGCTTGCTTTTTGTGACAATAACATGAATTGTTTCGCAGAAAATCAATTGCTCATCACTGTCTGCAGTTTCATTGCATTCCCACACAGGTCACAAAAAACAGAAGTCATCAGAAATGTTTCATTTTGTCTTGTATTATTTATTTATATACTTATTTTTTCCAACTCTGCTCCTCCGGTCTTACCATTAAATAAAGCTGCTTCATTCTTGTATTCATTATAAAATCCAATCCACACTGGCTATAAAATCAAAACTCACTATGTTGTGCGGCTTGTTTTTGTCATGACATCCTTATCGTCTGGACTACCTGGTTCAAGATAATGAAATTGCTTCTGTGAGAGAACACATAGTGTTTGAGGGGTAACTTGACATTCCTCTTCTCCTTTTATCTGGCATTTCTTTGAGTGTGTAAAAAAAATTATTACTGGGGTTTTTTGATACTCTTTATGTAATATACAATCATTTTGCAAGTGTGGATTCCCACTTTTTAATACTGCATCAAAAATTCAAATAGAGTTCACGTTTTAAATGCACAAGTTCTTTTCATTTAAGGAAACACTGAAATAAAATCGAGTTTGTAGCTGCTAGATTCCATTTAATCAGCTTCTAAAATGAAGGTGCTGAACCTTGGGTTCTCATCTCGACCTTTTCTAAGATAGAAATGATCTTTTATTGGATGTTGATGATGTTAGCTGTCTGGGGGCTAGAGAGAAAGAGAGAGGGAAACTGTGAGGTGAAAGTAAAGCGCAGAGAAAATGAGAAAAATTAAAATGAGGAAGGGCAAAATGAAGAGTATTAAAAAGAGAGATAGGGTATGAGTGGAAGAAAAACCATCTGTAATCACCACAGATATGTGCTGTAGCTGTAGGGCCAACAGAGGTTCTTTGTCCTTGCCTGGACTTGTGTCTGTCAAAATGAGAGACGTAACTTCATCCATGGATGTCTGGAATTAGTCAGCACTTATTTTCCACTGAAATTACTGTCTCCATGCTGCTGGCGGCTGCTACAGGTCCAAAAAACCCACAGAAAGCATCCAAACCATCTCTTTGGGACAGGCCTAAACAAGCACAGAGTAACTGGGCACTTTGTTTGCGCATAAGCAGCAGGGTTTGCTGGGGCTGCTGGTGGGTGGTGGGAGTAATTTCCTTATTGGCTTTACCTCTTGATGAGCTCTGACAAGCCTTTGGGTTGAGAGACTTTTATGAAAGAAAAAAATACTTCACCATATATAGATTTTTATAAATCTCTAACAAATTAATGATCAATAACATTTACAGGTCTGATGCACGTAATGTGGGAAATGAGTAGCAAGTTTTAGTTGTAAAATTAAATAAATGTAGACCTATTTTTTTTTCGCAAAATCTTTAAATATAAAGCATGTAACAGATGGTTTCTAAGCCATCTGCTATATTCTTGATTTAGAAAATAATACTAAAGACGTTGGAGTAACAGATTTAATTTAGTGACTGTGGTTAGCGTTGTTGTTTAAGCAGTTTCGCAACTTGGTATGTGATTACAAAATATAAAATTATTTGTCATTTTGCACTCTATTTCAGGCAATATGCTAAACCATCTGTTCAGTACACAGTATAGGAAAAAAGAGGAAGTCATTTTTTTTAACAGATACAGTTGAATATGCTGCAGGCTATGTTTTATTTTGGAGTGGCATGGTAGTCCAGTGGTTAGCACTGCTGTCTCATAGAAAGAAGGTCCTGGGTTCAAATCCTCTAGCCTGTGTGGAGTTTGCATGTCCTCCCCGTGTCTGCGCGGGTTCTCTCCGGCTTCCTCCCGCAGTCCAAAAACATGCATGTCTGGTTAACTGGCTGTAGGTGTGAATGCGAGCGGGATAGGTTCCAGGGACCCTGAACTGCATGCACTGGTTAAGAAAACGGATGGCTACTTTATTTCATTTATCTCTTTGCACACTTCATCGAAATTTTGGCTACATTTGACATTTGTCCCAGAACGGCTCATAAAGGGCAATTTTGACCACATGCATACAAAGCCAGAACGCAGCATGTGTAATCACGACATGCAAGGTGTGCATACAAGGTGCAATCACACCTTGTATGCTGTAACTTCTGAACGTTAAGTTAAAAAAAAAAAAACAACAACCTGAATTAACCTGAATAATGTCAGCTGGCAGCGACACTCATACTGGTTTCAACGGTGCTTTCAAAAGTAAACAGTAAGAAAAAAGTTTCTATATACTCTGTCATAATAGCATGGTTCACTGTAGACAGTAAGCTAGTTATTAAAGTGTGCTAATATTAAAGAAGATAGTTGATCCATTCCTCTAACATTTACACTACACCTCATCAGTTCTAAACTGATGAGGTGGACGTATCAAATATTTCACTGAAGGTATATCCTGCAAAAAGGCCAGCGAGAAGCTATTCATTTTTTATAAGGAGGGGACAAGTGCTTTCTCTGCTGCACACCAGTAGAAATGATCCACCAGAAGCCTCACTTCTAGAGAGACATGCAGGATGGATGAACATGAAAAAGGTCAACTGTTGTCATTTATAGCAACACACTGTAGTGAGGAGTCTTCAGACTAGTTAAGAGTAGGAAAACAGCAAATAATCCCCGTATACGTGTGGGATATCAACACTAAAACTATATGCTTCATTTTCTTTTCCAGTATGATTTCAGCTCTTCGCTTTTCCTGTCATTTATTCCACTTATTCCAGTTTACAGCGCGCACATTCTTTCCAAGCTGTTTTCCTCAACACTTAAAGAGAAGGGCGTGTCAAAGCTGTCTTGAGTGCTGCTAGTTGCTGCATAATGTAGGAGTTGCTGTCATTTGAAGTTACAGTTACGTTCTTGCTCTACTAGTCATCTGACAGATAGCTGCATCACTGTTTTATAATCCACTTGGCTTCACTTCTCTCCCACTATAGATCCTGATTTAGAATAAATGCATGTGCATAACGATAAAAGTCAGAGACAAGCTGGCTCTTTATTGGTTGATGGTGATGTAACTCATTCCCTGCTGCTGCTTCAGAGTAAAAGCCCATGCAGTGTTTAAGGCATGAATAAACAAAGCCTTTTTAATATGGAGTCACTCGCTTTTTGTGTTTTTTGTTTTTTTACAGCTGCTAGCAAAGCACAGTGTATAGCATTACACCTTTATTTAAACTGACATTAGAAAAAACAAAAACATTTTGATCAAAGTTCTGTTCTAACAGTGGATATTACTGCCTAATTGCCAATGCCCAAGAACACTGACTACAGTGACTCTGAAACTTATAGTGGATCAGTGTTAGATAACTAGTTAATGTTAGCTAGTTAGCACTCAGCTGTGCTTAGACAAGTGTACAAAACTGTCTGGACTTTCGTACAGTTTTATCCTTGCTGCAGTGTAAGGGAATGGAAAGTACTTTGCTGTTTTTAGTGATTCAAATGCCCACAGCATGTAGTTTGATTCTCAGATCTTCATTCATTTATCTTTTTTTGAGAACTGATCAAATATCCGTGACTTGAAACAGACAGAAAAGTGACAGGCCTATGCTTCAGTGCTTCGGGTTATCCTGTGTTGACCGCTATGTTTCTGCTTGCCACGTCTACTCACTAGTCACATGACTGAAAATTGTGAATCGTCGCACTCAAACCACCATATATAATAAACAACTCAGTCGGTACTATCTGTTGCCATCTACATATGCGGGAATTCACATTAAACAGAAAATCGCATTAACTACTTACATTCAGAGTCCAGCCAGAATCTCATAGATACGAAACAGAAATTCAGAAATTCTTGTACCAATAGTGACGTAGTTGCTGCAGGACTGTGATTTAATTGCAAAATGACATAGGCACTCGGAAACCTTACTTTTATATAGGAATTTAACCAGAATATAAACCAGTTTGCAACCAGCTGAGTCGAGTCTCCTATTGCAAAGAGCGAAGCTGCAGACAAGTTGCGCTCATCGTTGCAGACTGACTAAGATTGATTGCAACATGTTGGCAGTCTGTCTGCATTTATAAATGAGGCTGCAATTATTTACAAACCTTTGCCAATCTGTCTGAGAGTGATTGCAGACAGTCCGAGTTGGACCACAATTGTTTGGAGACAGGTTGTTGGAGACCTGTGCAATCACCTTGCGATTTGAAGTGGCCATCCAGAGGCTGAGGGTGTTGCATGCTCAGTCTCTAGGCGACCACTTAGCTCCCTTTGTCTGTGACGTCCGTAAACACTTTCCTAATGACTTTATGGGATCAGTCACTAGTTTCAGGTCATATTAAATAAAACATTTTAAATTTGACAAATTATGGACATTATCAGAGTCAGAAAGGAGGATTATCCAGGGTATGCTCAATGGTTAAGGATTTGTCACAAGCATGCAGTGTCCCTCAGTTTCACAATCAAATCCTTCCCTTACTTCTGGTTACATCTGGTTTCAAAACACAGATGGTGACAGCAAAAATGCTCAGCTTGTGGTTTCACAACAGGACTTCACTAACCTATAGGATTGTATTTCAAACAGATGGTGATTATTTTGTTTAAAGATACCTATATGAAAATTAGTATTTTATAACAAGGGAGGAGGAAACAAAAACTAATAAAAATACATATATGGTAGCATAGTACAGTATAGTATAGTATACTATAGTAGCAGTGTTAGATGCTTTTTAACCATGTAATCTTTTGTTCCCCTAAAATGTTTTATCCTTCTGTCTCCACGGTTGGTAATGAAATGATGATGTAATTCTCCAACACTTTGCTTTCTGAGGTTATTTATTAAATGTGAGTGAAAGGTGTGTATTGTGCATACTAGTGGGGTGACAGTGTGGGCTAGGATCTAGTGCGGCTGTGTGAGCTCTGACATATGGATGTGAATATTAATGTAAATGTGGTCTGAATATAATTCATATCTTTGCATATAGTTCTGCTCTCCATGGTTGGTATCATGAATTAAGCAGTGCTGCATTCTTGATATAAATTCAGTAACTTCTATGCACTGGTTTGGATGCCCCAGTGTAATGCTATTGTTATATAGCATTACACTCATTCCTTGTTGTTTACCTTTAATTACTGGGGGTGAAAAAAGCTACAATGCAGCAAATTTATTATGTGGCTGTATTCAATCAATTCATTTTTTTTCTGAACTAAATGAAAATCCCAGCAGCTGTGATGGAACTCAGGTCTCAGCCTGAGGACTTCAGGTTTGTAACAAGTGATTAGGCAGCTATAAACTGTGAAACTGTGTGTATCATTTTATGTGAAAACCTGATCGATTATATCTCTGTGTTTGGAACGGTTCATTGTTATGAATAATTAATGAAGCTACTGCATATGCCACAAGCATAAATGCACGCAGCCCTCTCATTTTGGAGATTGTCATGGATGGATCCTGCTGCTGTTTGATACCGCAGGCATAATAAACTCTTGAGGGAAGATTCTTACAAACTGCTGTATGCAACAAACAACTTTAGATTGCTACTGGTAATCGTAGTAGTAAAGTTGTATTTTACTTTAGATTACATGGTTATCCTGGAAGCTTGAGCTCTGTTTAAGCCCATGCATTAGCACAGCAGTGGCTGTAATTTTAGCCAGCAACGTTTATCTCTGTCAGATATGAAGGACTAAAATACTGTAACAGATGTGGCATGCGATGTGTGTTTTCAAGCAGGCTAGTATAGATGGAGATTCTTTCTGAAACTGTGTTAAATAGATCAGATTGTTTAGTTTTTTTTGTTTTTGTTTCTTTTTAAATAAAAAATAATATTTTTTTCAAAAATATAGTTACTTTGTTACTTATTTTGATTTCAGATTCATTTTTCATTGCTAAGATATTTGTTCTGTTATATTATATTTTACTTTATTTAGCTAAACACCATTCTACTTATTTAAGCAACTTGTTATACAGTATGTTTATTATTGTTAACTTAATTTTTTTTTAACTGCTGTAAAAAATTGAATTACCCAAGTCTGGGATAGGAAAAAGTTTTTCTTATCTGTCAATTTAAAAAAAAAAAATACAGCAAAACAAGCAACAACACCAAATGATTTTTTGTTAGATCTAAATCCCCCACAAAAAATAGGTCCTCCAACCTTCAAATATCCTTTCTTTCTTTATCACTATACAGCCATGTGAAAAAGTTTTCACAAGCCTCTGTGCAGTCCTGCAAAATGCTAAGTACATTCCATGATTTAATAGCTTGTTGAACCACCTTTACCAGCAATAGCTTGAAATAATCATTTTTGTATGACTTTATCAGTCTCTCACATCGTAGTGGAGGAATTTTGGCCCACTCTTCTTTATAACATTGCTTCACTTCTTTGAGGTTTGTGGGCATTTGTTTATGCACAGCTCTCTTAAGGTCTCAACACAGTATTTTAATCGGGATGAGGTCTGGACTTTGACTGGGCCATTGCAACACCTTGATTCTTTTTCTGTTTCAAGCATTTTGTTGTAGATTTGCTGCTGTGCTTGGGATAATTGTCCTGTTGCATGGCCCAGTTTCAGCCAGGCTTTAGCTGTTAGAGATGGCCTCACATTTGACTCTAGAATACTTTGGTATACAGAGGAGTTCATGGTCAACTCAATGCTTGCAGGGTACCCAGTTCCTGTGGCTGCAAAACAAGCCCAAATCATCACCCCTCCACCACCGTGCTTGACAGTTAGTATGAGGTGTTCGTGCTGATATGCTGTTTGGTTTTCACCAAACACAACTCTGTGCATTATGTCCAAACATCTCCATTTTGGTCTCTTCTGTCCAAAGGACATTGTTCCAGAACTCTTGTGGTTTGTTCAGATGCAACTTTTCAAACCATAGCTGTGCTGCCATGTTCTTTTTAGAGAAAAGAGGCTTTCTCCTGGCAACCCTTCCAAACAACTCATACTTGTTCAGTCTTTTTCTAATTGTACTGTTGTGAACTTTAACATTTAACGTCTTAACTAACGGGTAATGTCTG
>VVAS01055239.1:9779-20053 GCA_015103295.1 Ptychochromis oligacanthus
CAGCACAGAAATTATGATACATGTTCTCCCTGTGCCTGCATGGGATCTCTCCGGATGCTCCGGCTTCCTCCCACAGTCCAAAGACATGCATGTTAGATTAACTGGTGATTCTAAATGGTTCTTAATGATCGGCTGTCTCTCTGTGTCAGTGCTGTCATAGACTGGCGACCTATCCAGGGTGTACCCCGCCTCTCACCCTATGGCAGCTGAGATAGGCTCCAACCCCCAGAATGAATTTAAAACTAAAAAAGGATGGATGGATGGATGGATAGAAACTGTTACTAGTCTTTCCAAGTATGTCTTATATTCACAACTATATTTATTTTGAGTACACAGGGGCGTCTGAGTATCACTGACTCTCTAATTGTTTCCCTTGTCCATACTTATTCTGAAAAAAAACAAAAAAACAAAAAAAAACCCAATCCTGGCTCCTATGTAAGAGGTGGAGGGACACGATCTTTACTCTTTATTTGCAAAAATGTATTTTTTAAGTTCAGCCAATAGATTGTTAGAAGGTGTTAATCAAAATTTAAAAATTAATTAATTTTAGTGCAAATTTTCCCATTTGTTTACATCACAAGGGAAGCACAAAGAGGAAAACTCTGCTCTAAAATAACAATCAAAATTTTAAAATATCTAATTCAGCCTGCTAACATGTTATATGAGAAAAATGCACTCCTTCATTACACACAGAGACATTTGAGTAATTTAAGTGAGAGACTTAAGAAGCTCATTTAGAAGCTCTTAAGGGATATAGGGATGTTTAAGGATATACTCAGAGTCACAGTGAGGTACCACATAGTTATGGAGTTACAGTTTCAGTGGTGCACGAAACCTCACCTGCATTGTTGAAGTGGTAAAATAATCCACACTGAAAGTTAATTTATTCACATCATGCTATACCTCTGAAATGTCTGTGTATGTAATGCTGCAAAACTTGGTCCAGTGCCGTGTGACATAGATACATTGATATACACTAGGGGGCGTCATTGCACTATCGCCCTGTTTGGAAGTTCGGCTCAAGTAATTAATTTGATCCTGTACTGCAGGCCAGTGTCTAACACAGTAAACAACCAAACAGGTGATTCCCTCACAAGTATAGTTTTACATAATTTAGCATATCATGTTATTAAATCTCTTGATTAGATTCTGATCAACAATAAAGATTTAAAGACAGATCTGTCAATACAAACCCACAGCATGCCAGCTGATATTCAGATGCAGAAGCTATTTCTCAGCTGCATTTTGAGTCTTACATGTTGACTTAATTCAAGGTTAAAAAGCTTTTAGTTTTTTTGTAGGTGCTGCTACGGACTCAGACTGCTGAACACCTCCAATGATACACTGAGCACTTCTCCACTTCCCATGTGTTTATACTACTGCATGTCATTCAGTTTTGTTTACTCACTCTTGTAGGTTTTTGTTCTGGTCTCTCTATGCTCTTCTTTTTGCCTCCTTACCTTCAATCGGTCATGGTAGATGGCGGCCCCTCACTGAGGTCTCTTCCTGTCAGTTCTTCCTCCTCATTGTTGCCTTTGCTCATAGTGGATCATCTGATTATCGTGTAGCGTCCACACATTACAATCTAAAGCACGTTGAGATGACTTGTTGTGTACAGCTGAACTGAGCTGAATGTGTCTGGAGTTCTGGTATGTACCTGTCACAACTCTTAATAACCAGTTTTGAGGGTAACTGCCCCTTTGTGTAAAAAGAATATCTACCAATATAGAAACCCTTTATCCACAAATACATGCACTAGGTCATTCCATGAAAAATATCCCACTTGATCCCCTCAGAATCAGCTGATTGTTTGTCAGTGAAAAGTAAAGAGTAGAGTAGGGAAAAAGGTGGGCCCAGGGTGGACTCAAACCCAGGCCACTGCAGGATGGACTCTAGACTTTGGTACATGGGTCACCTGCTCAGCCAGGTCAGCTATAATGGCACCCTAACTCAAGTACATTTAATGAATCAATACAAAATTTTTCCAAGTTACAGGCCCTACAAGTACATAGAGGAGGGCCAAAACAGAAGGAATCACAGCTAGAAGATGAGCCTGGTATCAAAATGTAGGTAAAAAGAAGACCTTTCATATGCTATAACTTGTTTTGAGCAGCCACCTAAACCACATGTTGATATGACCCTGGAAAGTTTACCCAGAATGCACTTTTTGAAGTTTTCTCCAGTGAATTATCGGAAAACAGATCAAACATTTTTCTGTTCCTCTGTGTCATAGAGATTAAATTGGTGCAGTTTATTGAAACTATGATGTATCACATGATATTGATGTGCAAACTTGGTTACAGGGAAAACTGTCTTTAGATTGTGACACTTGGAGTGGGTGTGAAAACTGATTTGGTTGCAGTTTTTAACAGAGCTTAAATGTGTTTTTCAGTCCTGAAGATTTCATGTGGATATCTCCTGTGTAAAAAATGATGGGAATTGAAAAGCAAAAAATTTCAACCCATGTCTATGTATTTCAAGGGCCTGAAACTAAAAACATTTTCATAGTAGGAAGGGGAAATTTTGCATGGTGTCATTAAATACATCAAAGTTACTGTACAAAAAAATCAGTTGAGTCTCAGGGGGCCATGTGGGAACTTATTCCAAATTTGACTGATTTTATATGGAATGACCCAATAAGCTTTGCTACTGCTAGCTAAGAACTTTCCAGACATGCACACTCGGGATACTGCCATATTAGTCAGTATATGGTATCACTATCCTTTCTTCTTTCTGTACAGGTTTCACTACCGTAGCCTGAACAAATACCTCCTCCCCCCTCCTTCATCACTCAAGTTGGACGAGTCCAATAGGCTGTTCCTCTAAGGAGCCGGTTGTTTCACCCTCTGACAGAGGTAATGAGCATAGTCTTGATGAAAATAGTCTGAACCTAGAGAGTGTCTAGAGGGGGGTCATGGGGTGGAACCTCAAATAATGAGGTCAGTGGATGCACAAGTAATTCCTGTGAGCCAAAAGCCCAGACAGCAGCAACACCAGGGGCTGAAAAACAAAGCCAAACCTGTGGTTCCACCAGTCTCCACTTGATGTTGGCTGGTGAGTCAGTCTCCACAGATTCCCATGCTAAAATGTCCAACATTTATAGCAGAAATAAACATGTTTACAGCATGCTGGAGAAAACAGTTTTGGTCTATGGATAGTTTCCTCTTTCATAAGAGCTGTACAGGGGGTGAATGATTTTATAACTCATCCATCTGGATTTTTTAAGGCTTAAATATGTCCACTTTTGGCTCCAATAAAACAAAACAGAACAAAATGGTGACGGCCAAAACACATAAATGTGGTTTCCAAAAATCAGCCAGTCAGAAGGAAGTGGGCTTTTAGGAAGGGGGAGGGGCTAAAACAGCTTGTTTCAGATAGAAGGTGAACTGAGGTGCTGCACTAATGCCCAGTATAAGATAAAGAAGGATTATTTTGAACTGTGAATCATGCAAAGCTACTTTAGTAGAATCCAAGAATTAAAACAATATGAAGCTGGAGATCATTATGCTTTTCTTTACCTTAAGAGGATCAGACTTTAGTGGCTGAGTCGGAAGGGAGACTTGTTCAACAGCAGCAGGAAGAAAGGGCTGCTAAAGATTTTGACTGTTTTGTTTTTAGGTTAATATTCAGAAACTCAGATGGAGTAAACTTAATTTAAAATCAGTTTGTTGTGATGTGCTGACAAAACTGTCCAAACACATCATTTAAACAAAAATCTGAACCTCTGTTTCACCTCTAACCAGTCACACCTGTACTCAGGTACCTGCACATAAATGCAGACACAGTGTTGTGTCTGTTTTTGAAAAGCTGTGAAGTGTTTTTCCAGTCTTGAAGGAAGCCGGGAAAACAGGAAGAGAGAATTGTTGCTGATATCTCCAGAGGATCATTACAAGCCGTACCAGCCAAGCCTCTTCCTGCACAATACGGCTCTGAAACGTTTAAAACCATCCATGTTTTGCAGTGGTTCATTTATTTTTCAGCTTTAGTTTTTAATACCTGTGTCACCATCGGGCCAATGAGCCCAAACTAAACCCTCCTGAAGCCCAGTAAGCTGCTTCAAACACACCCTGAAAATCACGTGGGTGACTGTTGTGAAATGTGTCTGTGCATCCAGGTTTCAACACACAGGCTACGTGTGCCACAAAGGTATTATGGTGCATATTTTATTTGGCAGTCTGGTGGGGTTTTTCTTTTTTCTTTTTTCTCACTGTCACACATGTTCTGTACTGGAAATGTCTGAATACCTCAGACAAGTTTCAGCAGCCCTCCCGACTCTGCTCTGTCCTGAAATGGCAAAACGCTGTTTCAGTATCAGTCAGAAGCTAATTATACCCTCAGTCTGAGTATCTGAAACTTCATGGGAAACAAAGTAAAGTTAATATAAGCAGCCTTATAATCTAAAAAAGTAATTGTTCTGGTTGTGCAGTCTGAAATTTTTAAATCTTTTTCCAGTCAGTTTAACTGTTTGTCAAACATATGAATACTCACATTTAAAGCCCAGTTTGTCTGGAGTATTAAATCGTATATTATCAGTGGTTATAGTGTTTGTTTAGTTTCATAAATAAACCCAAAATAAACCTAAAAATTTGTAACTCAAAAGCAGCCATGGTTGGAGGTAATTTTGTCTTTGAATCAAACTTAGTCCCAGAAGTAAAGATACAAATGTGCACCGCCTCCTCTTTGTCTCCGATTTACTAATTCCCGAGCTGCAGTACTTTTCCAGAGGCATGTTTGCTCAGGCTTCTTTTCTTCACTCTCGGCCTCAATCAGTTCCCTCGCTCTCTCTCATGCACGTTAGTTCCTGGTTTTACGCCACAGGAGGCGAGGCTGAATTCATTGCTCCATCATGATTCTGAGAGTTCAATTTCTAGCTGGGAGGATGTTTGGTATTTGGGAGCCTCTGTGCTTCAGTATTTTCAACTTAAAATAAAATAATGGATACTACATTAAAAGTGCCAGGTCTCAGTTTTAATTTGAGCAGGTTCACGTGAATTTAAAAAGCAGTGTGTGGGAGGTATAAGACTATCAAGAGATAGCATCGAAACTGGGTCAAAAGTAATTGGACACAGCTCTGTGCATTAGCTGGCTCACAGCTGATCTAGAGCAAGTAAAGAAGATAACAGTGAGCTTCAAAATGAAGCGAAAGAGTAACTGAGGAGCACAGAAAATCACCTGGACAGTGTAGAAAAAGCCCTTGGTGGATGCACAATGCTCCACACAAATGCAGTGCAGGATGAAGACGGACATGTTTCCTATCATAAAATGGCTCAGGGCACTCTGAGTTTGGCTGTTATTCTTGTGGTACTTGAGGAAATTTCCTGCTCAGAGAAAGATGAGATGCCAAGCTAACACCACAATGAGATTAGAAACACGCTGATGACTGATTTAAATACATTTAGCCCTGGTTTGAACCCACAGAATAACTTTGAGGCTGATGTTTCCTACGTTAACATGAAAGGTGCGGGGTCTGTGACCTACATTACAACCAGCAATGTACCAGTAAAATGACAAGAAATGACTGGATGAAGCTAACATTACAGCTAACTCACTGGTGGATTAGTTCTTAAAAGAAAATCATCATCAGCAGAGTTGTTAAGAGGGGGGAAACTATCCACAGAAAGCAAAATGTTTTTGTAGCAGGCTATAAGCGTGTTTATTTCTGCTGTAAAGTTGGACATTTTAACATGTGAGTCTGTGGGGATTGACTCACTTTTGGGGCCAGCCTCTAGTAGCCCTTAGAGGAACTGCAGTTTTTGCCTTTTCCACGTCAGCTTCATTTTCCAGCTCCCAGGCTGCCCCTTGGCTTTGCATCAGTCTGCTGGAGCTTCTGGTAATTACTGATAAAACAACTGAGTCTGCGAAAACAAAGCTGCTTTTCTGCAAAATAAAGAAAGTAAACTAAAGAGAGGAACGAATCTTTGGAAGATAAGCTCCTCGATTGGAGACAACATCCCGAGTTAACAAGCTGAGGTGACATGTGTTTGATGCTCTCCCTCCCTTTGGTTAACACGTTTAACGTACTGATATATCATTACTGACAATGTTTCGTTGTGGTTTTGGTTGGTAATAACTGTTGTAAATTTTGTTAAATCTGTCTGAGATTTTCCATCATTTTGGATTAATGAAATCAGTATTTGTGATCAGCATTTTGAGTGGCAGAAAAAAAATATGGCTAGCTTTTGTTCTGAGAGTCTGCGTCTGTGAGTGTGTATTAACTGTGCTGCTCTAAAAGAGAATGAACATGCAGATGTTGACTGCTTTTCTCCAGCCTGTAGAAATCAACATAAAGCTGCTGCATGTGAATTGGAACAAATTAATCTTCTAAATATTAGTCTGGTCAGGTTTTTGTTTGTTTCGCTGATTTTTGCCAGGGACCAGGCAGGGGCGTGTCTAGAAGGGGGGCACGGGGTGGCACCAGCCCCACCTGAAATCATATTGGACCCCCTGGTGTCCCCAAAGCCAAAGCCATTGGACTAGAGTATTGTTAATTTTACAGTCCCTAACACCATTAGATGAGAGCTTAGATAGGACAAGTAGGAATGTAACTGAGTACATTTACTCAATTACTTCACTTAGATTACTTTTACTTTATTTACATTTAATTTAAGTAATTCCATGTTATGCTGCTTTCTTCTTTTACTCCACCATTTTTTGAATGCAACTATTGCACTTTGTACTCCATACTCTTTATTTTAAAGCTTTAGTAACTTATTATTTTGCAGATTCTTTGCATTATTATAGATCAAGCTACTGAGCTATATAAAAGTAATTAAAATCATCAACATCTGCAACCAATTATGATCCAAATATATCATATATATGACTTTGAAAGGTATCATTCTGCATCATAATGAGTACTTTTTATTTTAGATACTTTAAACATATTTGAATAACAACTTGTGCACTATTAAGCTACTTACACAGGATTATAACTTTTAATAGGAGAAAATAGAAGAAAGGGCTGCATGTGAGCTTGAAAATTGTGCTTTATACACCAGTTTTCTACACTGATTAAAAGTTTCTGACTAAATATTCAGATTTTAATGTGCCCCCCACCCCTCGCGTCCTGTGTTCTTGGTCGATTTATAAAATCCTGGAAACACCCCTGAGATCAGGTACAAAAAGTAATTTTAGAGATGCCACCATCTGAACAGTAACGCAAACCAGCAACGTACAGGTTACCAGTAAGCTGCTCAAACCTCTTGATGAGGAATTATTACCACCATGGGAGTCTCTTCAGAGCCAAAAAACCTCCCTAAATTTCATAGAAATCAGTGAAACAATGCTGCCTGTCACATACACAACTGTGCAAGAGGTTTTCTGGAAATGAGGAGGAGTGTTGGTGCTGGTGAACTTCCAGCTGAAAAAGTGGAAGTCTTTGCTTGTAAAATTAGGGAAATAAAATCATGATTTAAGTCAGTGAACCCGTGACTGAGCCTCATTTATGAATCAGGCGAATAAAAAAACCCGATATTTCTCAATCTGAGAATCCTCTCAGCAGCCGTCTAAGGTTTGACTCCTGACCTCTGTCACTAAGCTGTAATGGTGACAGAAGTAAAGGTGCACTGACACAGCTCCTTTGCTCTCTTTTTAAGTCTTTGTACATGCATGAATAAACGTACTGCTACCAGCTACTTCCTTTATTTTTATTATAAGTGTTCTTTGTAATCTCGATTTATAATATTACCCCGCTGTGTTTATGTCTATGTAATGACTGTTTTGTGGCTTTGCTGATTATTATATTACTGTTAGCCACACAGCAAGATATGAATGTCAGTTTTTCATGTGATTTCAGAAGGTTTTTCCACTGTCACATATCCACTGTTTCTGACCTATGTATACACTACACAGCTGTGAACAGAGACAGATGTTACACACAGATACCTTATGGACTTTTCTTTATCTGTCAGCGTTGTGCTGAGTCTTTGTTTCAAACAGAAATGATGCCTATTCTTACTTTTCATCATACTTTATTGTACCTGCTACCAGTAACATAGCTGCTCAAACACTGAGATGTTTACATTTCAGACTTTTCCCAGTTTTTCCTCAGCGCCACAAAAACCTGAAACATTGAAGGATATAAGGTTGAGCAAACCTGGCAGAATGTTTTTTAAGGTAATATTTATTTGAAATTGGTTTCCAACAGTTGTTATTAATTAAGAAAAGGGTTTGGCTGCTAATATGCTGAAATAAAATGGTGAGCATAGTGAACGTGGGTCAGGATTGCATAGCATGGCCACCATCATATTTATCTACTTCTGCCTGTAGCTCACTTTTCTTTCTTGGGTCACATGTACCTTACTGAGCATGTCCGGAGGGATGCCGTCGAGGTGCAGGGTTGCAGTGTCACCGCTCATTTTGGCTTTCTTGGGAATCTGAGTGTTGTACTCGCCGTTTGCCTCAGTGCTGCTCATCTGGACAAAATGGGGTTAAAGTGTCATGAATGGCGCTGCTTGGATTAAATGATCAGGACAAAGAGAACATTAAAAGACACATAAAAGCAGTAAAACAGAAATAATGTGATGTGTTCTGGGTTTATCCCAGTAATGTGGCAGGTACAAACTGAAAGCTGCTCTTCAGTGTTTATTTTTGACTTTTAAGGACTTTAAAAGACGTGTCCCAGACCACCTCAGAGATGTTTAAGGTTCATGACATCTCGGGTTTCTTTAGAAGAAAGGGGGGAAAAATGGGGGAAAAATCTTTTTACCACAGGCCTGATTACTTGATCATGATTGGATCATCAACAAAAAATAAATTCCATTATTTCAATGTATTTCTAGTTCACTTGTTACTTGAATGATCTGCAAAGATTCCAGCTTTCTCCGGACTAGTATGTTTTAACTACTCATTAACAGCGCGACGTGGGTGTCACGGTACGGAAAGATGATTCATTTTAGTTATTCAACATTCCTTAAATACAATTACAGCAACATAAATATCTTTTATTTGGAAAGGCGTGGTTTCATGCGTTCTTGTTTGAAGACAGGTTGCCTCCTTCCAGGCAACCTGTGCAATCGCCTTGCAATCTAAAGTGGAGGTTCAGTGTGTTGCATGCTCAACCTCTGGGAGACCAGTTGGTCACCACAACTACTTGCAATTGGTCTCCAACAGCAAAAAATATCAACGCAATCAATGGGCAACCATTGATTTTTCCTAGTCCCAATGAGATTTGCCATCCTATTTTTACTCTACTGTGACTGAGTCATAATGTCAAGTCAAAAGGTCCCCGGTTTGCTTGAATTTTATTGTTAGCCTCACGGGAATATTTTAATTAGGTGAACAAATAAAATTTGGGTTGCCAGAACATTTGTATAAACATGTAAATCTTAGTAAAGTCAACAACAAAAGTCAAAAGTTGAGAAAATTCGAAAACCTATTGTATCATGTTGCTTTGATATTTTGATTTTTCTCAACTTTTTTTTTTATGCAGTGTACTTAAAACTTTGTGCCTAACACCTTGCAAAAAATTAATCAGCCACATCTTGTTGGCATTCAAGAGTTCGCTAAAAGCCTTCTTGTTACTTTGAGTGATGTAGGTCGATCTCTGCAGTATCTATGTATACCTTATGGAAAAACCTATTATCTATACAAAAGAAAAACTGAAGGCATACAGATCTCATGACGTACTTCACAGTCATGTCCAGAACATTTAATGCTAACTGATTTTATCTATAACTGACCATGTACTGGTTAGCCTATAGCTAGAAACAAGGACATAAAAATACATGGGCTGTGATAAACAAGTCAAATATAAACTGCTGGAGCTTCCACACATATACTCTGACTTGAATGAGTGAACAATAAGGGAACAAAAACACAGAGTCTCAGAAATATAGCGGTCAAGTGTTAGCAATGTTAGCAGTTTAGTATTAGCAGCTGTTTAGCTTAAAAATTGCTAATAAGCTAGTATGGTTTGGCCCGACCAACTTACCAACAACTCCACTTTCCTTTTTAAAATATCGTTCTGGAAATCCAAACACAGGTAAGAATACGTTTAACAATCCTATAAAACAGTATAACAAGCTGACATTGGCTGTAATAAAGACTTGAAGTTCCTGAGGAAGTGACTTGTTTTAGAGATGATTTCACTCAGTAACTGAAGCTCAATATGATGATCAAATATTTACTTTGCTATGTATGGACTCCCTTAATCAATATTAGCTTTGGACCCTTAAACTAAGAAACTTTTGGCTGAGAAATTATACGTGAACCTGCAGGGCTGGGCTAAGAAGCATTATGTATTACAGTAGCTGATAGAAGAATCGGTTGTTAGG
>VVAS01055246.1:5250-16109 GCA_015103295.1 Ptychochromis oligacanthus
TATGACTATTCTTGGCTTCATTAGAGGGGAGAATGAGTCATCATACAGAGACCTGGTTCATAAGATCACTGGCTATGGAGAGGACAACATCAACAAAACTAAAGAACTCTTTCTGGACTTCAGGAGATGAGCCCACCCTCTGGAGCTACTCACCATCAAAGGAACTGTGGTCGAGCAGACTGACAGTTACAAGTTCCTAGGCCTGTACATCTCAGAGCGCCTCACCTGGGCCAAGCACACTGTAACAACAGTGAAAAGGGCTCCGCAGAGGCTGCACTTCATCAGGGTACTAAAGAAGTCTGGACTTCTACGCCAGCCAAGACTACAGAGGACTCGTCGAAAGCATCCGCACCACTGCAATCACAGTGTGGTACGGTAATACCAGCCTGCCCGAGAGGAAATCGCTGCAGCGGGTCATCAGAGCTGCAGAGAGGGTCGTTGGCTTTGGCCTCCCTTCCATTGAGAACATCTACACCCAGCGGTGCCAGCGAAAAGCACAGAGCATCCTCAAGGACAAACATCACCCAGCTCATGCTCTGTTTCTGCAGGCGGACTGAGGCTACAACCTGAGACTCCATAGGCCAGTAAACATCAGCGCCCGCACGGCTCGCTTCCACAAGAGCTTCTTCCCAGCTACTGTGAGAGTAGTTGCACAGGACATTAAGGAGGGAGGAAGCCACCTCACGCCATAACTTTACATTTTATTTTACAGAATTAGAAAAGCAATGTTTAAGTCAAGCCTGATGTGGCATTGCATATTGAAGTCTCTTCCTCACAGCTTATTCATTTCACACTGGTGACGGCTCAGTACTCATTATCAGGAGATACCTGAAGCTGAGGTACACTATAAGTATTGGTGTCAAACTGAAAAAGTTGAATCTGTGCATGCCTAGTTGGATCAGGTTTTCACTAACATATTGTTTAACTTACAGTCTGTTCAGACTTGTTTGATAGTCCTTGCTGTTAAATCAGTCAGACTGTAGTATCTGGCCTCAATGAAAATATCAACCAGTTGTGTAAGGCTTATTAAAGACACTACAGTGTAAACATTCAAAGGCGACCCACCAGTATAATTAATTAGTTTGGCTCCAAACATGTTCTTTATCTTAAAAAAAACATCTTGCAGTTGTCCGGATACACAAACAAATCAGGGTGAAATTAGAGAATAAAATCATATAAACCATCTATTTGGAGGTGCTGAAAGATGACGCATTCTGCTATATAATTTCCTCGTGCTGTTCTAACATTAAAGAGAGACTAAAGGTTTTTATATTGGTTGCAGGCCCTAAATTGAGTGTTTCATGAGATTCTAATAAATAATTTGACATGTTCCGAAGAATGTTTAAATAAACTGTTTTATCTGTTTTCTCTTTTCTGCCACCTTACTTCATGTCTGATGTCTGTCCTATTTACTTTCTGAAATCTCATTTCCATAACCCCAAACACATGTAGATCTAAGCTAGCATGTCTGGGTGCAAACTGGAAAAACCTGGAGTGCTGCATGCATGTTAACAAGTTGTGTAACAAATCAGACCTTTTCATTTTCAACTTGGACAAAATGTACACAAAGTTCTCTGGAGTGAGTGAATCTGAATGCAAGAGACAGACAAACTGAAGGAAGAGATGTAGAAGAACCTCACTTAGGAGACAACTGCATTCCAGATCTACCAGCTCATGTTGTCTACAATGTCAAATATGAGAAAAAAGATGCAGAAGGTTGAAGATATGTAAAGCAGTTTTAATCTAGTTAACTGTAGTTGTTTTGACCTTATACTTGTGTGTCTGTAAGTAATAAGAATCCATTGTAAGACATTCAGGATCAGGTCAAGTCAAGTCTAGATGTCGGATAGCAGGGCTGAGTATCTAGGGCTACCTGAGTATGCAAATGAGTAGAGTCATAAAAAAGGTGAATACACCAGATGTCTCCCTGGGAAGGACTACACCAGAGTACTGGAGAAGAGAGCCTGCACATTAAGCAGCAATTATACTCAGCTGCAGACACAATGGAGTAGTAGTCATTCTTGTTATACTTTAACGAAGTCTGGTTGAAGTCCACCTAAGGGGCTTATACATATTGGGGCATTGTGATCTAGAGTCTCTGCAGACTGACCCCAGTAAATTCGTGGACAGGTGAACTATAATATGTTTCTTAAGCTGTGTCCACACTGGAAGCAATTTGCGGCGACGTGATGACCAGAGACCACAGAAAATTAATGACATTTTACGATTTCAATCGACTCCGGGTGAATAAAGCTGCTTGAGACACAAAGTGGGCGGGACCTCAGATAAACTTTCGGGCGAGCGACTGAAGAGACGACCAATTAGAGTGAAGAATATATGAGCTGGTAGTAAATACCTTAGAGGGTTACCTAGGCAACCAGAGCTTGGAATGTTCACAAGCGAACAGCCGTCAGCTTCAAAGCGATGTGCGATGAGCAAATCGTTTCCAGTGCGTACGCAGCTTTAGTAGGAGAGCAGAAGGAGAAACACTGTAGTTTCTGTTCTGGTTGAAGAACACTGGACCAGCTTCTTTTTCTCTCAAGACGAATTGAGGGTGTTTTTGGGGAGGTTGCCCAAAATGTCTGTATGTGCTTTGTGTACTTGGAGAAGACAAGTTGGTCCCAGGGTGTGCTATAGGGGATGCTCTCAGAGTATAAGGTATCAGGTCCGCTATTTCAGGCAATTTGGTGTCTTTACAATAACTCAGACTCATTCCCAGTGACGCTAGACTTCTCCAGGGTTGCCCTTTATCACTGATGCTGTTCATATTTTTATGGACAGATTTTCTAGGTGCAGTCAGGGGACACAGGGTCTCACATTTGGTGGTCTCAAGATCTCATCTCTGTTTTTTTGCAGATGATGTGGAGGACTTTAAGTATCTCCGGGCTCTAGTCCTGCTCATGTTAGGGAAGAATGGAGAGAGAGATTGACAGATGGATTGGTGCAGCGTCTGCAGTGATGTGGATGCTGTAGTAGTCCATTGTGGTTAAGAGGCATCGGAGCATAAAGGTGAAGCTGTTGATTTACTGGTCGACCTACGTTCCTACCCTCACGTGGCCATGAGCCGTGGGCACCCTCTGAAGGATGTCTGGGATGACCTTCAGAGATATAACAAGGAGCTTGGTCTTTTGTGTCTCAGAGTAGTGCCATTACTCCTCCACTTTGAAAGGAGCCAGCTGAGGTGGTTCATGCATCTGACTAGGAGGCCTCCTACACCCCTTATAGGTGAGGTTTTTCAGGCATGTCTAGCTGGGAGGAGACCCCAGGGCAGACCCAAGACACACTGGAGAGATTATGTCTCTCAATTGGTTTGGAAATCTTTCAGTTTCCCCACAGAAGAGCTGGGGTAGCTGGGGAGATTGGAGGCCTGAGTATCTCTGTATAGACTGCTTCCCCTGCAACTTGAAATTGGATAAACTGTAGAATATGGATGGATGGTTATATCAGATGCAAACAGATTTTTATTGCAATTTTTTTTTTAGCAATACAACAGTGCAAATAATCATAACAGGTCAAGTAAAAATGACATAAAATTTAAAAATGAAAACATTAATAAATCAAAAAGTGATTTAAATGAAAACATTACACATGGGAGCACAATCTCACAACTGTTTGATAACATTATTTTGATCAAAGCCACAAATTATATTATTCTAGATAAATCTACCATAGTATTTGTGGCTACATATCTTTTGCCTAAGCCTGGCATGCACCCAGAGTGAGAAAAGCCACACTCTGCACATATTTGGTTCTTGCTCTGAAGACAAACAAAGGTGTCAACTAGAAGCTGCAACTCTGGGTTTCAAGCAACTTCCAGTGCAAAACAATAGTTCATATGGGAGGTTACTATGTTCATTATTTATGCGAAGTCTCTGACTGGGGCTGAAGGCTCTGTTAACTGCCAGCAGTCAAGCTGCATTGTGGGTAATATAGGTCTTACTTTGTACATGACATACAGAAAAATGGTGTCAATAACATTCTTTTCTTTTCTTTTCACATCAAAAGCTTGGAGAATGAACCTCCTTACAACCTACAGGTAATCAGTGACCTGTTTAGGCATACCCACATAGAAGTCTAAAAGCAGAAGAAATATAAGGTCAAAATACATGTAAGAGGCATAAATTGAAAGGTAACATCTTGTAGTTTTTCAAACTATGCTTGTTTAGTGTGTAGGTAAAATGCAACCTTACCCTAAATGGTTTGCAAGAGGTTAAAAAAAAACTTTAAATATAAACAACATAAAACAACAAAAAGTACACATTTCTCTAAAGCTCATATAAATATGAACATATAACGTTAAGGCTTGACGTCTCTGTGTAAATTTAAAGTTACATTTATGAACATGTGCATAAATGTCTGCATAGAAAACACAAAAAACTCATGTCTGATATATAAATGGAGACACATACCTAGATGACATAAGATAACATAACATGAGATAAGATATATTTTATTTATCCCAAAGTTGTGTAATGTGTATTTATTTTCAAAACCTTTAACAGCCTCTCCAGCCTATTACCCAAATGTGGTGTCTGCAAACAGAAGGAGACCAGGACTGGAAACTTAATGGTACATTACATGTGGAGCAGTATGATAGCCTACATAAAAGCAGAGGAGGTGGAGAGATAAGTTGTGTAGCAACAGACCTTATCGAAACCCCTGCTGAATCTCAGTAGTCACAACCCAGCACACTTTGCCAGGATTGCACTATTGTTATAGAATGTGTAGTGAATGTTATGTAACTGCTATTGCATGCATGGATTATTAGGCTTAAGATTTCGTTTTCTTCCATCTATTCCATGAAGGTGTGCATGAAATGAATTTATAATGGCAGTAACAGTAAAGTCATCTTGCTGATTTAAGTGGAAACTGTGCACTATGTGTGTTGTGTTTGACTCACTGTGACCTACACACAGTAAGACCATCACCGCAGTGACAGGTGTTTATCGGTAACTGGTGTGCTGCTGCACTTTGCCACGGGGACACGGCTAAACACAGACGGGAGGACCCTTTTGTCCTGTGCCGCTCACCAAGATTGTTTTATTAGAGCAACACTGCCATCTGGTGGTGCGTCAAAGTAGAACACGCCTATTTTCTCTCACTGTGCTCAGGAGATTCTCATAGCCTTGGGGAGATATTTCCACGCTGACTGGATGAGTTGCATTCAGGTGTTGTCTGCTCTCTGTGGTATTGTCTCCATGATTACTGACTGCTGGAGCCTGGAGGATGTTTTTTCTTCTTGTCTGAGACTTCGTCCTCAGGCTGGACCTGTTAGAGGATGCAGCTGGAGGAGAAAACAGGGTGGCGAGGGTATCTGTTTCAGTGTTTTGGATTACAACTGCCAATAGGCTTTTATTAAAAAGATTTAAAAAAAAATGCTGCCAAGAAACCTTTTATTTGTTTGTTTGTTTGTTTGTTTATTACTCCAAAGATCACAGGAATAGATTGTCAGTATTTACTGTATTTAGATTATGGAGCCCTAACCCCTCCTTCAGCTCTGTTTTGGTTCATCTCAAAATTAGAACAAACCCACATTGTCTTTCCAGTTTTTCTGGAGGGCTTGATGCAGTGGTGACAGAAGAGTGGAGGCTTCATTTATTTAAAAAAAATGCACAGGCTGGAGTTTTCACAGAAGCGGGAAAGTGAACTAAATGCTCAGTGATAAACTTAGCACTGTGCCCTGACTTCATCCTTAACATATTCAAATCCAGTTTTCAATGCTTTTGAAAACACTGAAATCGGCAGTAGCTTTAATCTTGACAAAGAGCTATGAGTGTAATTCAAGTACCAGTCATGCTAGAGTAAAAATAGGACAACAACCTCCTTGCAAAAAATCAATGGTTGCTTGGTGATTACATTGAATTTTTTTTTACATTTGGCAACTGATTGCAAGCCTTTGCGATGAGGTTGAGTGCAAAATCCTCAACCTCTGGGCGACCACTTTCGATAGCAAAGTGATTGCACAGGTCACCTGGTGGGGGGCAACCTGTCTTCAAACAATTGGAGACCGACTGGGACTGATTGCAATCACTCTCAGACAGAATGGCAAAGGTTTACAAATAATCACTGTCTAATTTATAAACACAGAAACTTGTTGTATTCTGGTTATATTCATATATAGCTTGTCGAGCACTTGTGTCATTTTGCAGTTAAATTGCCATCCTGCAGCAACATCACTATTTGTGGAGGAATTTCTCAACTTCTGTTTCAAATCTATGAGGTTCCAGCTGGACTGTGAATGTAAGTAGTTAATGTGAATTTCTGTTTAATGTGAATTTCTGTGCATGTAGACAGCAACAGATTTGTACTTTTTGTCGATTTATCGCAGTTAATTGCCGTATTATCACAAACAGATGCACGTAATTGCGAGCTTGAGCCCATTCAAATGGTCTGATAGCAAAATCGTTAGCAGAATGTTTAATCGCTGTTTCATCGCCGTGTTGATGCGCCAAAGTTGTTTTGGAGACGGCAACTGACTACAAGTGGTCGCAGACTTGGTCCCCGCCTTCAGAGTAACCATTTCAGAGGCAAAGAGATTGCAAGTTTATTGCACATGGTCACCGGAATTTTGGTCTCCAACCACTGTTTTCCCTGGTGTGACTGCAGCATTATATACTCTACCTCTCTGAAGTGAAAACTCCAAAATATCAGCTAAACTTAATAAAGAATTCACACTTCATGCTTTAGCACCATTACATCATCACAATACTGTAATTCTAATTTAGGGACAAATAAATAGACGCTGATCTTGACAGTAAAGGTAACTTCAGTAATTACGGGCAGAAGCCAACATGTATGAAAAGCAGGTGATACCCTGAGTGGTCAGTTTGCAGTAAAAACTACATTCAGCTGATGAAGTGAGGAATTAGGAAAACCTATCCACGCTTGACTTCTGGTTTTCATCTTGAAGTACGCCCGCTTAATTTGGTCAAAGAGCAGCTGAGAATACGCAGACATTTGGATTCCCAGAAACCAAGATCCAAACCCGTCCATATGATGAAATGCTTGGTCGTTTAATGCCTGACACCTTGATCTTACTTTTCCCTCTTTTCCAAGTGCTTGTTATCATTGGATGCATAAATATTTAGAGTATATATCTGTATCTGCACACTACTTTGCATATACTTTTACAAGTGCTGATTGTCAGATTATATTCATATTAGGAAAAAATACAGGGAAATTAACAATAACATATACTTTGGCAATAAATACATGCTGTCACAGCCACTGGCCATTTTACTTCAGAGTGACTACATTTACGTTTGATAATTTAGGTACATTTTGCTGGTAAGACTTTAAATTAAGTGATATTTCACCTGATATGGAGTATTCAGTGTTGTTTAGATTTGAGTACTTCTGCTACCACTGCTTTAAAAATAAAATCGCTGTTCCTGGGCAAGCTGTAGTGGCTTCTTTTGGCCAGCAGGGGTAAGTAAGAAGTGTCTGTAAAAATGAAGGTACTTGCAGCTGATTTTCTTCAACATTAAATGTTATGTTTTGTTCTAGGAACATAGACACAAAAATAAAATCACAGCATAGCACAAAAAAAAAATCATGTTTTAGATTTTACTTTAACTCAAACACAGCAGAGACACAGGCTTCCGTTTTGTGATGCATGAATGATGCAATGTTGTGCTGTTGTGTGATGCAACCTGAAATCCTTTCTTAGTAAAGGTGTGCTCTATTCCTGATTAGGTGAAGGATTAGAAAAAGGTATGTGCACTTGACTCGCGGTCTTCGTCTTGAACTATTGCAGCTCAGTTTGGTCAAAGGGCGGCTGGGATCGCACCGATATGAGGATTCACAGAAACCTGGTTCCACGCCCCTCCATATGATGAAATGCTCGGTTGTTTAATGTCTCAGTAATACCTCGATCCTCCTTTTCCTTCTCTTCCAAATGCTCCTTATCAGTGGAGGCATAAATATATGGATTTTATTCCAAATATGGATTCTATGTCAAATGTATTCATACATCATTAGGCAATGATTTCTTTTTTTTTTCTTTTCTTTTCTTTTTTTGCATTCAATATGGATGCAAGTGCTTTTATAAATGCTGAATGCCAGAATATAATGATATGAGGAAAAAATGTAAAGCAATTCACAACAATATGAACTTTAAAAATATTTGTATATGCTGTTTAAGAAGTGTGGATTTATTAATTATTCTATTTTCATGTGTTTTTTTTAAGGTGTGGGGTAAAATCTAAATAGAGGGATCAGAGAACTGTGATATTATACTGGAGTATGTAGACACAGCATCACATTCACATATGTAAGCAACAGAACAGGTCGACTGACTCCAAAACAGTTCTATGAGGGTTGCTAAATTTGGCTGTAGTTATTACAGACGTGATGGTGGCAATTGGAGACAAAGGTTAGTGTCCTGACAACAGACAATTTTCTTTTTTCCCTTTTTGTACTTTGCTGACTTATTAGCTCCCTTTTTGTTATTGTTTCCTCTATGTTTTTGCATAGGTTTAGACCCCAAAATTACTTGTATAGTCATCAGAATAGAGGTTTGGGTTAAAATAACCCATATCACCACATAACGACATGTTACAGTGGAGCATTTTTTTGTGTTTGATTGTTTGTTTGTTTTGTTTTTTTGTTTTTGTTTTTGTTTTTGTTCCACCAAGGTGACATATCCTACCCAATCATATAATGGTTCCTAAAATTTTGTGAACCCTTCTGCATAATAGTGACCAAAAAGAGAAGTCATATGTCATTTTAACGCCCTAAAAACTTCCACCTCTATTGTTGCTTTCTTGGAAAGGTCAGGCTGAAATGTTGCATATTGTCACTGTATACATGGAAAAAATACGTTTACACGACTGCTTTGTGTGCTGTTTGTCTGGTCCAGCATAAAAGAGACGTTTGGGGGAAGTGGTGCAAACCAGACCCTGCCCCCCCATGCTAAAATTAGAAAGAGCTGGTGTTTTTCCACCACAGGCTCGTGGAAATCTTCCCAAGAACTATTTTCCAGGAATTTTTGGTAGAAGTCCTTCCATTGCATTGTCATTTTTAATTCTGATACTTGTTGGTAATTCCACAGCAGGGTCAAAGTTCTTGAAAAAGAAAATTAGTCCACTGACATACCAAAAATGGGATGGCCTTAATTTTCCCCTGGATGTTTTCCTAAAGGCAGACTTTGTAACAGCCCCACGAATGGTACAGATCTCTCAGGCTGTTTTATACTGTCGGCTACAAACTAAAATCATATAGTGTGTGTTTTTAAAATAATGCTGGGTATAAAATGCTGTCCTTGTTAACCATTCAGCAACATTTACCCCAAACGTTCCCAAACACGCAGAAAGCACTAACCCAGAGACGAGACTTTTTAAGGGCTAAAACTATTTAGAATCTTTTAAGGAAATGGTTCTCCACCAGTCCATAGACAGGTTGGAGAACCATTTCCTTAAAAGATTCCTGGGGAAAGTTGTATACTGTTAATGTATCATGTGTAGAAGGTCAGAGTTAGACTATTAATCACATTAGCTTGGTGACTTTTTCTGGGGAAAAATTAGCAATCACGCTTGAGGACTGTGTCATTTACACAACTGCTTTCTATGCCGTTTGTCTGGTCCAGCATAAAAGTGACATTCGGGGGAAGGGGTGCATTCCAGACCCTGACCATTTCTAAAATTAGAAAGAGCTGGTGTTTTTCCACCATAGGTTCAATGAACTTTTCCCAAGAACTATTTTCAAGGAACTTTTGGTAGAAGTCCTTCCAGTGCATTGTCATTTGTAATTCCACTGCAGGGTTGAAGTTCTTGGAAGAGAAAATTAGCAAATTAGTCCGCTGATATACCAAAAATGGGATGGTCTCAATTTTCCCTTGAATGTTTTCCTAAAGGCAGACTTTAGGAAAACATCTCAGATTTGAGATTAGGCTTAAAACTTTCCTTTTTGATAGAGCTTATAGTTAGGACTGGATCAGGTGACCCTGAACCATCCCTTAGTTAAGCTGCAATAGTCCTAGGCTGCTGGGGGCTTCCCATGATTCACTGAGTATCTTCATTCACCTCCTTTCAGTCTCCATGTGTTTATACACCGCTATCCATTTAATCATCAGTTATTATTAATCTCTGACTCTCTTCCGTAGTGTCTCTTTTGTTCTGTCTCCCTCTCCTCTCTTCTGTTTCTCCTCAGCCCCAACCGGTCACGGCAGATGACTGCCCCTCCCTGAGTCTGGTTCTGTCAGAGGTTTCTTCCTGTTAAAAGGGAGTTTTTCCTTCCCACTGTCGCCAAGTGCTTGCTCATAGGGCGTCATCCGATTGTTGGGGTTTTCTGTCTAATATTGTCGGGTCTTTACCCTAACATATAAAGCGCCATGAGGCGACTGTTGTTGTGATTTGGCGTTATATAAATAAAACTGAATTGAATTGAATTGAATTGAATTGAATTGAATTGGTACTGATCTCTCAGGCTATTTCATACTGTCAGCTGGAAACTAAAATCTTATTATGTGTGTTTTTAAAATGATGTTGGGTATAAAATGCTTGTACAAAAAATGCTGGTGTTGTCATCCATTTAGCAAAATTTAACCCCAAATGATCCCAAACCTTCAGAGAGTACTATCCCAGAGACAAGACTTTTTAAGGGGTAAAACTATTTAGACTTGGATTCCACTAGTCCATAGACATAGAGAACCATTTCCTTAAGTTACCTTATCAGTTGTATACTATTAATAATACTATAGTATAATAGTATTATAATAATTACTAATGATTAAATGCATAGTGGTGTATAAACACATGGAGAGTGAAAGGAGGTGAGTGAAGCAGAAATGCTCAGTGCATCATGGGAAGCCCCCAGCAGCCTAGGACTATTGCAGCTTAACTAAGGGATGGTTCAGGGTC